>WEIS01005968.1:0-11402 GCA_013389965.1 Todus mexicanus | reverse complement strand
CAGGTGGGCAATTGCACTTGTGTTTCCAGCATGTGCACACTCTGTGTTTTTTCTTTACTGAGAATTCAAGATGCAAGCAAACGGCCATTTATTATGATTTGGTAAAGATACAACAGAACGTTTGCAGAGAGTTGAGATACCGGATTTCTGGGTGTACCTTTTACATGGAAGGAGTTTGAGTGTGCTTTGTTATCTTTTCAGGTTTTGTCATACAGGTTTGGTTTTGTTTTATTTTGTTTTTCCTAGAGAGTCGGTTTAAACTCGGTATGTGTTCCCCGCAACATGAAGTACTAGTTTGTGTGCATCTATGATCTTGTATGTGCTAGACGAGCAGCTGTGGAGTGTCACTGTGAGGATCGCTCCAGTGGTTCAAAGGAGGAGCTTGTTCTGTAGTCAACCGTGTGGGTAATAACTGCTCCCACACTACTGCTTGAAATATGGTGAGGCTATTAATGAGACTTGATTCGATATTTCAATTTGCTGTTTATCTGGGAACAAATCCAATACTCAAAAAGGTAAGAAGTTAAAAATAATTTTAGAATTGCAGTAATCCCTTGATTTAAGGAGCTAGGTCTTTAAGAAAACATAGAGATTTGGGGTTCCTTCCCAGGATTATTATGCAGACTCTTCAATATGTTTCACATAGTAAATCAAACTGCGCAAGCCCACCTGCTTTTGAGGTGGAGCTAGAAATTTCTCAGCCACATTGATTTAAAATCACTTATTTATACAGCTTCGGATGAAATATTTATCAGCCGCAGCAGCGCTGCCAACAGGCTCACTATAAAACATCAGGGTAAAAGGATTTAAGAAAAAAAAAAAATCAAAGTTAAGGTCACCAAAGAAGGACTTTCAAAGAACAGTGCTTTGCTTTGCCTCTGGTTTCCAGCAAGGGTTTCACTGAGGACCGTCCCTTGACCCATCCTGCAGAACAGATTCTTATTACGGAAATACTGCAAGTCTGACTTGCCCCATATTGATTATGTTTTGGAGTGAAAATAATCAGCTTTTACTACTAAAAGATTAATCAGCACATGCTGATGTATCTAAAATGATTCTGATACAGGTATTTCTTAAAGAAATAAAAATTTTACAGTATTGAAAATATATATATAGAAGGGCTACAGTAAATAATACTTGAGTGATGAAAGAATCCTGCAAAGAATATCCATAACCAGCCGTGTATTTGCATTATAATCCTATTCCTGAAATGTCTCTCCTGCTAACTATGTACACAGATATTTCTGATCATTTAATTGATTATTTGATGATTTGCTGGCATTTTCTCTCTTTATACATGCAGAGTATTCTTGGGGAAGTTCAAGAGAGCTGCACAACAGCACAACAGAAAACGGAGCCAAGCAGGGAACTAACTTCTGCTCATTTTAATTATCTGTTGCACATTTTGTCTATAGTTTTTGTAGTATACAAGATTAGCATATAGTTTAGTATATACTAAGTAACAGTATATTATGCTTGGTGTTATGTTAGTAATTTAGTTAGGATTAGTATACACTTTTCCTTCTCGCAAGGTGAATATTGCACTATGTACAGATGTCCTGCCTAATTTATCTTTATGAAAAATCTACCAAAAAAATATATATCTATTCTCAAAATCTTCCTCTGTTAAACCAGAAAAACAACATCAGGGAAACCAGCACTGTAGGGATTTTGTTCTGTTGTTTGCAAAACACCATTTGGGGTTTTTTCCTCCTCTAAAATGAAATGAAAACATCTACTGCAATTTTTTGTTACCAACGTGGCTCTAAATGTGAAGTCGTGTCTCTACTTTGGGTGGAGGTCTGTGTGTAACCTCTACAGCGCCTTATGGACAGATAGGAATAGAAATCTTCTTATTCCCCTTACGGCATCATGGTACGGACCTTATTCCTGTATGCAAACCGTTTTCATGGGAAAAAATTGCATATGCAGCATTCTGAATTGAACACTCTTATTTCATTGCTGGCACGATCTTAGGCAAAGCATTTCCCGTCCTCCAAAGATCTACAGAGCTGCTTTTTAATCACAGAAATTCAGTGGGATCATTTCAGAGAGCTGCTGCTGTAGTTTCTGTGGTTGATAGTTGAATGAAACAGCAAAAGCATCTTTGGAAGCAACCTTCTGTATTCACTTCTGCCTCCAGGAATTCTTTTATTGCTGATTACAATGTTCCGTGGCATAACGGTTAGGCCCAGCATTCGGCATTATTTTCTCTGCAAGCAGTGGCCAAGCTTTGTGCCTCTGTAGTTGCACTGAGGGAAAGTAAATCAGAGAGCAAAGTTGTGTCCTGCACATGGCGTTTGCTAATGCGACCATGGCAGCTGCTGCAAAGGGGATTTTTCCCCCCTTCCTTTCCCTGAGAGCCTGGGAACGCGATTGCTTTGTACCTTTGTCAAGCAGGTGAAGTGAAGCTGTTACGTAAAATCTAAGAGTGTCGTCAGAAAAGACTGTTGTGCATTTCTAAGGCATCTCTGTCATTGGGAATATCAAATTCAGCAGAGCAGTAACAAACCTAAGCCCAGAGTTAAAGCGAGTAATTGAATCACAAATAGACACCAAAACACATTTTATACATGAGCCCTTAAAACTTGCAGTACTGACATACACCCATGTGTATGTTTATATACAGTCCTTTTGGCACTTATCTGTTAAGGACGCAGTTTATTCGCCAGTGATGACACAGGCTTTAGAATTGAGCTATCACAACAGCTAGAAGCTGTGCCCAGCCTGTGCGTGGCCGGGGTGTAAATCTAAACAGGTTAGGTTGGAGAATTTGGAACAGTTTTTATTTAGTTTAACCCGTACAGCTCCAGGGCCATCATACGAGGACGGTCAGGCTTCCATTGGAGGCTGATATTGCTACATAATCCTCACGTGGTGTGAGCAATTGGTCAGGTAAGGGAGGGCTTTGATGTTAGTGGAGGAACCGGGGCTCTTCCCAGAAGCAGCAAACCTTCGATGACTCTGGTCCAGCACTGGACTCCATTGAATTGGACACATCTTACTCATTCGAACGGACGAGGACTGTTGGCACAGGTGGCACAGGTTGTAGTTGGTGCTGCCGCTCAGCACGAGATCACCAATGGGTTAGACAAGGACTGGCAGCTCTGCGCCTTCTCCAGACGCTGGCTTTGCAAGAGTTCGCAGGCTGTCAGCTCGTGGTACAGAGTGTCTAGGACTTCAAAGAGGTGGGCTTTTCCTTTTGAAAGAAAATGGCAAACATTAGAATTTGAACAAAGACAGAAAGTTGCAGTTTAACAATCGTAACACAAGATCTCTTCATCATTGGTGCCATTTCAAGTAATTATCATAAATAAAATATCACAAATAATGAATCCTATAGCTATAAAAATGCAAGTCCAGCTGACTTCAAGGACTGTTTTCTCTGCCGGTTCTCTTGTTATTCACCGCCCACTGAGTTCTCATATACCTGTGTGAACAAAGACTATTTCATGTCATAATTAAGAGCTGCCAATCCAACCATCCCCTCAGACTTGTCAAAAAGGAAGGTGATGTTTGGTTACAAAGACTTCGGAAAGCTGCTGAAGTCCTATCAGGTGCACAGCCAGAAAACTGGAAGCAGAGAAGATGGTTGATGGCAATGATAATGCAGAATGGCCAGTGAGCTGCACTGGTGTGGTTTTGGGAAGCTGAGCTGTGCTGCAGCTAGAGAGGAAGGTGCTTTGGTCCAGCAGGATCCCCTGGAGTCGGTGTTCCTGAGCAGGGTAAGCTCTGGTACCTCCTGGACACTTGTGGGCTGTGGATACGAGCAGTCTCCTCTTGTTCTCACCAGCGGAACATCTGACCTGTGGCTCAGAGACAGTCTCTCTCTGTGTTGGTGTCTTGGAGCCGACAAAGGTCTGTCTGCCTCTTCTTGCCCTGCAGCTACGCTGCAACAGCAGAGCTTAGCTCTGGGCTGCCTGTGCCCTGAACTGCTGGACATGACTTACAACGAGGCTTTGAAACGGCAGAACCCAGAAGGGCTTGTGTGTTATCCTCCCTAAATCGCTGTTAGTAATATTCTCCAAAATTAAACCCTCAGGCCACATCTCATCTTTGATAATCCTG
The DNA here is from genome assembly GCA_013389965.1 of Todus mexicanus. Classification (NCBI taxonomy): domain Eukaryota; kingdom Metazoa; phylum Chordata; class Aves; order Coraciiformes; family Todidae; genus Todus; species Todus mexicanus. Next base: position 7,334 of record WEIS01005968.1, on the reverse strand, counting down.
CCTTTGACAGCTCTCTGCCTATTAACAGCCCCTCCAAGCCCCATTCTCAGCCTGGGTACAGGATGTTTATTTCTTGAAGGTAAATACAAACGCTCTGCTGAGAGGAACCAAGTAATCAAACCTCCACCTGCAGGCTCTGATGGCTGGACAGGTCCCGCCCAGGCAGCTCTGGCACACCAGGCCATTGCCAAGGGAGAGGAGCTGGCCAGTTTAATTTGCAGGAGAGGAACGTGAAGAGCTATTATTAGAGGAATGCAGGTTTGATCTGGTTTCTTTCACAGGAATGTTCTGGTTTGTGTATCTCATTTGTGTTGCAGCAGAGGAATACAACACTCAGTGGGACAGGGAACATGGTAAATAGGAGCCTCACATACTTGGCCATGTTTTCCACTTTCTCTCATCAATTAAGCCCTACAGACATTAGTTGGATACTGAATTGTTCCCCTAAGGCTAAATTCTAATTAAAATTTGGCTAAAAAAAGCCCTGGATTTGTTCCTGTTTCTGTCACGGATGAGAAAGCATCGCTTTCTATAGGTAAACTTTGTGCATAGCACTTCTTTCTCCTTACCTTGTCCCCCACTATTTGACATATTTTTTCCTACTCAGCAGTTCATATTATCTTTTTTTATTATTATTATTCCAAAAGGGACATTTTTCATGCTCCTTGCTCTTTATACATGATTTATTTTCTTACCAGGTTGGGGGTCACGGCAGGATTCCAAAGTGCTCAGCAAGATTTTCCCCAAGGCTCGCTTAGATATGTTCTTTAAAACACAAAATAATATTACGGCACAAGTATGTCCTTTAAATGCATACAACAAAAATCTACGCGCAGGCCATAGAAAATTCTTATTTGCATTTGAAAACTGAACCAAAATGAAGCTGGATCCCGATAACACAAGACTGGATGTTGGCTTTATTTTCAAGCCTCTTATCTTTGATTCTGCTCAAATAACAGCAGCCTTGTGGGGGTCGCAGTTCCCTGATATGGCTATTGGAAGAGCACTCAGTTATTCAGTGGAAGTGGGAGCATTGTAAAAACTTCTTCGGGTTTGGATGGTCTTTTTCAGCCACAGTTTTATACGAGAAACCTCTTGGGACGTTTACATAACGCGTCTGGAAAAACAAACTCCCTTAATTGGCTCTCGAGACAGCGATGCCGACTTTCTGAGAGATGGTCTCGCAATCAGTTTAATTAGCACTACGAGCTCCTGTGTCTGCAGGGACAGGTTGTTCTTGTTAAAACTTCATCAAGTAGAGGGAACTATCCTGGCAGAAGGACCATGTGGCTTCCACAGCCCTGGAAGCGCTGGCCTTGCTTACTGCTGCTGCTCAGCTTCTGCTTGTCTGCCCCAGGGGTGGACTGGGACATAGTGGGAAGCAGTTTGCGGCAGGCTGGGATTGCACATGTCCTCTGCAACATGGCAGGAAGTTTTAATAGTCTGACGGGATGTGTGTTTGCCTCTGGACAATCTTTGCTCTGTGGCAGCTTCTGTTGCAATGTAGATGCATGGGGTATTTAAAACCTGAAGGTGAATATGCTGGGGAAATGACACCTAAACCCACAGTTCCTGACAAATAAACTTTCTATAGTCTGAAGTATATCCCATCAGGGATTTGGGGGATCCTAAACTCTACTGGGAATGCTGCAAATTATCTTGTTTTTGATGGCATCGGTGCCTGCATTGGCACCACGGGAGTTGGCAGCTGGCGCTGGCAGGGTCCCAGCAGGGATGAGCGTTAAGTGCCATTATCACTGCGCTGCGGCACATGGGGCGATGGATTGTCTCCTGAGCAGACGTGATTGGCAATGGTACAACTGACCAGTGAATGACACACTGAAGAGCACAAAAAAGCAAATGAAACTTGTTGCCAGCCACAGTCTTTCCCAGTTTAATCCTTCGCTGGACTGTTATGGATGCATGTGTCAGACTTGCAGTATGAGAGCAGAATTTCTATGTCAGGTGCTAAAATAAGTTACCACATTATGAGATATTGCACTTTTCCCCCAGAGTCATCAGTGGAACATGAGCATACTTCAAACACAGTGAAGTGATCATCTGAGGGAGCATTCTCATCTCATAGATGAGGTAGAGATTTGCTGAAAATTGAGGAGAACCCTCAGTCATTACCCCAGAAATCAGGTCTTAGCCATCCAGCGCAGCTCCCAGTGCACTCTATGTTCTGCAGACTAGCCAATTCTCCCGTCTTTTGGCCAGCCCTTGCTATTTTCATTCCCAGGTGGGAGATTTAAACTGATTTTCTGAAGGACTGGCCTGCCACACTGGCTGATTGTATCAGCTTTTATAAATCTGTGTTTGGATTATTAATTGGGTAAGAAACTTCTTCCCCAAAGTATCTGACTGGTATATAGGAAGGGGGTTTATTCATTTAATGCTGACTCAGTGTCGCCTTAGGACACAATTAAACAGAAGTCCTTTTCTAAAAGAAAAAAAATAATCTAGAATCTTACTGATTCCTAGCATTTGTGTTTGCTTTGTTTCCTCTGAATTTTTGTTTAGAGAACAAGAAGAACTTGGAGATCTAGATCTAAGGAGAGCTCTAGGCTTCTTTTACAAAGGCAGTTGTAGAGTCTAAAGGTTTTCTGCAATCACTGGACAGTTTCCATGGCGTAAACACATCTAAAAATGTCTCCTGGTGTAAAGGATTTTGATTTAGTAGAAAGTATGAACATCCTTTTTAGTTTGGAAAGGACATTTAGAATCATAGAAGTGTAGAATCATTAAGGCATCAAGTCCAGCTGTCAGCCCAACATTATCATGACCGCTAAACCATGCCCTGAAGTGCCACATCTACATGTTTTTTGAACACCTCCAGGGACAGTGACTCCACCACCTCCCTGGGCAGCCTGGTCCAATGCCTCACCACTCTTCCAGCATAGAATTTCTTCCTAATACTCAACTACTGAAACCAGTTTTAAGTCTCTGGACTTTTTTTCTTGTCATACCAAGTCTCGAAGTTGTTGAAGAAGCTGTAAAACATCCATGAGCTTTTCTTCCACCAGTGACAGCCTAACTCTCTCAGTCTCCAGCATCTGCAGCTCCATCTTCAACAATTCGGTCTCCTCCACCTTTTGCTGCAGCTCACCTAGCAAGGGGCCCTTCATCTAGACAAGGACAGAGGAAATTAAAAGCACTGCAGCTTTTCTCTTTCTTGCTCCATCATTGCAAAGCTACATTCTTCCTCTTATCTGCTAAATGTCAGTTGGTGAATCAAGATTTTGAACTACAAAGCTGCCACACCACTGGCAGAAGTAAATATCTTGATCTGATGGGGGCAGAGCACAGAGTGAGAGCCCAGCGTTGAAGGCTTCACAATCCTCAGGGTCGCACGAGGAGCTGGGTTAAGACCTGAACTGTTCAGTATGTTCGTAAATGATTTCTCAAGAAGGCGAATGTCAGAGTGTTTAAGTTTGCTCTCGGTACAGTTTTTTGGAGGCAATAAAAACTAAAGCTGCCTGTGAAGAATTACAGCTATTGAATAGCTATGGGCAATAAAAGATCAGATACAATTCAGTGTCAGGAATGCAAAGTAAGGCACGAAGGAAAGGTCCACGGTGCCATACGTGTGCAGTGGTGATGGAGATCTAGGAGAGCTGTAATCTCCTGAACATAGTTCAGCAGGCAGCAGTTATCAAAGGGATCCACACTAGGAGATACTAGGAAAGGAATGAGGGACAAAACAGAAACTCTGGTTATGCCATGAAGGACTTGCATTGGAACAGCAAGCACGTTTTCAGTTCTCATTCAAAAAGGGAGTTAGAGCTTGAAAAGTGTACACGGAAGGATAAAACAGAATAACAGATGTAATGGTCTCTACACCAAGAGGGCTGGAGCAGACTATGAATGGTGATAACTGAGGCGGTGTTTCTGGTAGGAGAAGTCTGTAAAATAGTGAGGGAAAGATCATTTGCTGATTCCCAAGTCAAATCCAAGGTGACAGAGGCTGACCAGGCAGCAGATTTAAAGTTAACCAAGCCAAATCCTCAAAACCTGTTTCTTTCCAACTGGTATGTGGGATCCCTTGCTCTGAGATGCTAAAGGCATCGCTACCTTTGAATAAGGGAAAGGTAAATTTACGGTAAATAGCTCCAGTGCTGGCCCTCAAACGTGATACTCCACACAACGACCAGTTCAAGATGTGTCTGTCCCTGGTGTATTGGGGACCAGGTGAGTAACACCAAGAGGAAAACCCTCTGTGCTGTTTCCCCCTCCTTTTCGCTAAGTAACTGCTGCTTGCCATCAGGCCTGTGGTATTAGGATGAACTTTCCATTTGACCTTCTATGGCAGGTCATAAACTAATTGTCATCTTAATTAAACTGGCAGTTAGTATGCAGGCTTTTATAGAGAATAATTGGCATTTCTCTGCAACACTACACTTGGCAGTGTCACTTTATTTTTAGAACTCTCTCATGTTTTCTCCATCTATTATCTCCAGGTCCTGACACCTGCCTCAGCCTATCTTCAGTAGAAACTATTTTTAAATGTTCACTTGTTGGAAAGCAGAACTTTCTTGACAAGGCAAGTTTCAGAATGCTTTTATATCCCCTGGTTTTAGACAGATCTCTAAGTCTTAGACTGAAGCAATTATTAATCAGTATTTGAGAATGTTGTTCTTTGCTCGCCTGCTGAGCTTGTTACTTGTTAGCATCATTGTTTGTCTAATTTTCAGCATTGAATGGGTCCAAATAGAAGCATATAGAGCAATGCATAAGGTAGTTTTGTCAGGTCATCAGACAAAGTGTTCTAGGTAGGTTATTTATTAAGCCAATATATTTGACAGTTAGATGAGAGACGGCATTTCTCAATCTTCCAATGTGCTTCGGGTTGATTACAGGAATTCTTTCTGAAAGGAATAATTTATTACTTGTCTGTCTGCTTTGTAGCATCACAAGAAAAATGCCTCTAGCTGCACACAAGGTACAAATGCTGGCTAAATAAAAGTAAGAGGGTTTAAGAATAAATTTCTAGCAGGCTCAAAATGATTCATCCTACTGATTTGAAATTCACAGCGCAGTTGGTTGGCACTATGGCTGATTCACCTCCTTGCTTGTCTTTAAATCAAGAGCAACAGATTCCATTTCTGTCCCAGGATTTTGCATTAATCTATTGATAATGGTACTTTTCCGAGCAAGCAGCACAGAACTAATATCCGTCAGCAGAGATTAAAAGGAAGGCAGTATGAGACTGCAGAAGATGATGAGTACCTCTGAATGGAAAACAAAAATAAAGAAAACTGGTGCTACCTACAGCAAGGAACTACCTTCCTGTAGGTGAAAGGTGTAGTTTTTTATGTGGGCTGATGTTAAAAAATATGGAAGGAAGCTCAAAGGAGTATTATAGGAATAAATTGTCACTGAATCCTGCAAATTGTGTATGACTCAAGTATGATTTTATTCTGTTTTAGATTTTTTTTCTCCTCACAAGCAAACTCTTCCATTTAATTTAGTCAAGGGGGAAAACGGTCCGAAATACTGATTAAAAATCAAAGGATGGCAGCATGTAAAGAAGCTGAATATTTCACTCTAAATAGTTCTCCAATTAATATAATCCTCAGTGAACTACTGAAATCTTTATGCCCCTTTTAAAGAAGGGGGCATAAAATACTGAAGGAGCACTAACTGAACCTTCAGGCAACGCAGAGCACAGGGGTGCGTATGATGCGCTTTTTTCGTTTCACAGAAAGATTGGTCACATTTAAACTGATGCCCATCGGTGGCTGAAGTTTGCAATATTTAGATGGTAAGATCACACAGGACTACTTGGATGCCACACTAGGGCTTTTGACTCCTGGGGGGTATAGCCTCTGCTGAAGGGAAGCTGACCATGCTGCTAAGCCTGAGAGCTAATTTTTGTATTTATCAATGTATCAGTCTAAGTCTGAGAACCAGCCAGAGTAACCGGCATGATTTCCTCTGAAGGATTCCAGAACAGTGAGCTCCTGCACCTCAATCAGCTAAAGGGGTTTCTTGAGGAGTTACTGTGCTGCCAGAAGAGCTGGATGTTGTGGGACATGAGGAGTGTTCCATCTCCAGCTGAGGAATCACTGAAAGCTGCCTAAGGTATCCCTACAGCTAATGTGCAGCTCGTTGCTCTGCAGGTATCATCCCAAACCTATCACCATCGAATTTCCTAAACCATTTAAATGCAGGATTGCGTGGGAAGAGCCTGTGCCTGGTGTACATGTCACCCTCAAAAAAACCCAAAGTTTCAGGTGGGAACCCGGCTAGAAATGCAGGTGTTCAGCAAAGCAGGAGATGTCTGAGCTGACAAACTAACGGCACAGCAAGAAACATCGGCAACAGAGCGTGGAATGGGCAGAATAAAATTGAAATGCGTATGTACATGAACGCAGCTACTTAAGACACATAAATAACTCTTGCACACGCTGCTTGGCACCTGTTACCTCTTCCATATTGGTTTCCAGTTTTTTCACTTTGTGCCCTTTAAGCTCAAGCTGTTCAGTTAGCTCCGTGATTCTCTCTGTGAGCTCCGCAGGGGCTGCTTCGTAGCCATCGGGATTGGTGGTGTCCAAGACAGACATGAGCTTTTTCCACATTTTTTCATCACATCTGTACATATGTGAAAAAAAAAAATAATAAAATGTTAGTGCAACTTCATGTTTGTTCGTAAAAGCCAGTTTCCCTGCAAAACTCTTGGAGGCACAGATCACAAATAACATCCTAGCTGACGGTGATGAGGGTTTGGTGGGAATATCCCGTGTTGTTTCCCATGAGCTGGAATGGGTTGGCAAGGAGCCTGCTGATCTTGCTCCATGATATTACTGCTTCTTACTGAAGCCATGGGGCCTACAGGTCATGAAATAATCATTGCAATGGGCTCAAATCTCAGCAATCTCTGAAACCTACCCGCTGCCACAGCAAGGGAGCTTGGCTAGGATTTTCTTCATTTGGTCCACTTGGGATGGCCGGTCTCCTGCCCACTTCTCCTCCTCTTCATCGGAGGCAGCCTGGCCCTCCACGGAGCGGAACAGCTGATCCTCTGCTCGAGAAACCAACGACCACTTAGCAACAACCCAATCACCCCGGCCTGCAGCAACTTAAGCTCCCAGAACTGAGCCAGGAAGAAAGGAGATCATAAAACCCCTGGTGGAACTGCATGTAGGGGCCTCCAGCAGCCAAGGAAAGGGGCTTTGAAGCTATGACTTTAAAAGATAATTATTTTAGAGTCCTGAATACTTCAGCAGCCTCTTGCAGGTAACTTTGCAGCTGTTTCACTTCAATTCTCTTCTTTAAGTAAGTATAATGTAAGGGTAAGTGTGGAGGATCAGTGGGTTATTGGTGGGGGGGGG
>WEIS01005964.1:0-10735 GCA_013389965.1 Todus mexicanus | reverse complement strand
CTTCTTGCTTTTCAGGTAAATAAGATACAAAGGGAGAAGCCACTGATACATACATTTGGTATATCCTAACAAATAAAAAAATCTCACCTACCCAAGACATTCTGCTATGACAAAATATTTCATGATATGCAGTATATCTGAAAATCATTACTGATGTGAACACATTGTGACCGTGTTCTATGATCAATAGCAATGTTTCAGCCTTGATATGTTACACTAATGAATGTATTAAGAACCAAATTTCCCCCCTTGCCATAGACCCAGGTTATGTAATTTCTGCTCGTCCACAAGCTGGAAACTCACAGCCTCTCGGGTTTCAAAAGACAGAGGTATTGGAGAAAAAGTGACAAAGTTTGAAGTTCATCACTAGTAAATCTTCAGTCAGCAAGATTTGATTTGAAGTTTGGCTAGTGATGAGCTTGAATTATTGGTCTTTAGCTAGAGAACCTATGAAATTCTGGTGGCCTACACATCTTGTAGCTGTTGGCTCTGCAGTCAACAACAGATCAACTTTCAGTCTACTTGTAAGAGACACTTAAACCCTTTCTGTTCTGTTTGACCTTTTAAGTCTTAAAGTTTGCCCCCAAAATATTTTAATCTTTTCCTCTGCTTCATGTTTACATCGTAACTGGGAAAGATACACTTCAAGTTGTGCTGCATGTTAAAACTCAGGATATTTGAAGAGCTCGATATGAATAAAGTTCTAAGTGTAATGTTGCAACATCCCATTCTTTTCCCTTGACAGGCAACGTGGGATACTAAAAGTCAGAGACATACATACTCAGCCACAATTGTGAGCAGGATACACAAGCTGGACCAAAATTTAACTTGTGTGTAAGAATTTTTTTTAATATATATTTAGAATTCGACTCTGAAGAACATGAAAGTTCACCTGTCACATGGCTGAAGACTATAATACGAAATTTTGGACTCAGACATTTGAATAAAACCCAACTTGCTTCTAGCTGCATTTCAACATATTAAGTAGTTCTAATTCCTCCCAATTCTTCTTGTCCTATGACCAGAGAAGCAGAGAAATCATTTGTTGCAAGAGAGAGAAAGTAAAATTTCCAGCATAGGAAAAGGACATCTAATTCACGATTCTTTTTCAGTCTTTCCTCTTTTCATCTACCTCTAAGCTACATCAATGAGAAGTAAGGTTTGGCTTTCATTCAGCGCTCCAAGTTAGTTTTCACAAAACTTAATTGAAGTACATTACATTTTAAAGGGGGAAAAAAAATTCTGCATAAAACCAGCAGAAGTTAGTTTTCCACATCTGTAAAAGACAAAATCTGGAATATGTGGTTTCTCCATTTGCCCATGAGCCTTTTAAACAACAATAATCCTGTGTCTCAGCTGGTGAGTTCTTTACTGAAGGCAAGTAAACACATGTAATTATAAAGTTACCATTTTCAAAGAGGAGTGTAATCCTCTCTATATCCACTGGTAAAACAGCTTGTAATTATTATACAACTGAGAACAAAGATTTGTCCACAGAATCCTGCTAAATCAAGACAGATTTGACTGATTAAAACTCTAGTCATCAAGACATTCGTAATACAGTGCATGCGGGCAAAGAGTCTTTAAAGTGCAGGTCACAAATCTGTTAGATTTATGGGAATAATCATGAACCTGCTGTTGGAAAAATGTTCAAAATGGAAATTCAAAAAAGTACTTGTCCCTTTTCTCCTTTTGAAGTGTAAAATGTTATCGGCAATGTTTTAAAAAGTCTTGGGTATCCTTATTACTTCCACAGTACTCATTACTAATTCAAAATCCTTAAATGTTTAGATAACCTGGGTTGAGTTCAAAGAACAGTGAAGATGACTAAGGATTCAGAGAGATTGATTTCTGAGGAAAGATTAAAAGAACCATATATATATGCATATATTTTGCTTGGTTGGGTGATTAAGGAGGCAGAGAAGTCAGGAGTTACAAGCTAACAGTTTCTAAGTACAACATCTGAAGGTTGTAAACATAGAATCACAGAATGCTTTGGGTTGGAAGGGACATTTAAAGGTCATCTAGTGTCTCCCCCCTGCAGTGAGCAGGGACATCTTCAACTAGATCAGGTATNAAGGAAAACTTAACGGCTTTTCAATATCTTCACTTGAAAAATAGCAGCTACAATAGTTGAGAAGTTTTGCAGAGATGACAGATAAACTTTTTCCCAGCTATGACAGACAGGAAAAGTTTTTTGCTATGACAAAAAGCTAAACAACATTGCCTAGAGCTGATAAACAATGAGATTTTATATTATGAAACTTTCTGCTTCTAACCAACATCCATCAGTCTCTCCTTCATCCATATTAAACTATATACTCACTCTCTTAAGGTGCCTAGTGGCATTCCATCAGCCACAGAAAATTTTCACTTTTTTTTCCCCTAAAATCCTTTTTAGAGTATTTAAATTTTCTCGTACTTACCACAGCAAAAGTCTACCCATGTTAAACCAAGAATGCCCTCTGGAAAGCATTTGAACCCCACAGTGAAATGCTCAGGAGAACTTCTACAGGACAAAATTGCATGTCCCAGGCTGTAGACTGTCCTGACACGAATTATGCAACATGAGAATGAGAGATGGCAAAATCCCCTCCATCACGATGTTAAAAACCACCTTAGTTTTGTATGTCAGATACATAAAGGGAAACATTTCCTCCTGTCACCACCAATGCTGAGCGATAGGACATTTTAGGCTCTTCACACACCCAAACATGAATATTGATGTTTTTGAGGAGCAGGCCTTAAAAAACACCCAACAAAACCAACAAGCAAAACCCAGAAAAATCTATTTTCAAAAACTTCTTAGCAAAAAAGGAGTTTACTAGGTTTGCTAGAATTATGTGCTGATTTCAATCAGAGCACTTTTTCATCCAACGGCAGAAGAATCTCCCTTCCTCCTTCAGGGAAGATATCCACTACCACTATATTAAGGTCAGTAACTACCAAGGAGCTCTCTTCTTCACTTCTCAGTTTTTGTTTCCTGATCAACAATGTTGAATGTACTTAAAATAAAATCCTTACCATTATCACATCTGTTTTTAAATGGATTTTAGCCAGATTGGATATTTGGGCAGAGAATACGTTACAGTAATCTCGCTCACACAAATACTGTTTCTAACATCTTTCTTTTAATTATGATATTGGAGTAAATTTAAGAAAACTCTTGCTGCAGGTTTAGCAATAACGTAATTCTATTCAGTAAAAAAAAAAATGATTTGAGAAAGAAATCTTCCAGTAAACAGAAACTTGCATCAAAATAATTTCTACTTGCATTGCAAATCTTACAAGCAAACTCATAATGCTTTCATTGCAAATTCTCATTGCTTCAAAGTACCACCAGGGACCAGGAATATTGAAAAATGTAAGTAAAGAGTTTATTGACTTCAAGTTATGCTATGAATGAAGAATCGGACTTATTATTGTGTGGGACCAATTGTTTAGAACCTAGAGATGAAAGATTTGAAAGGTTGAACTAGATGATCCTTGAGGTCCCTTACAACTTGGTATTCTATGATTCTATGGAAGAAAGCCACTGCGGATTACTGTGCACCTAAGGGATGATTTTGGTTGGAAACCATTTGCACTCACCTTCCAGTCTGACCACCAGCGGCACTTTCAGCTCAAGCTCTTGGCAGGCTTTGGTAATACCGTTGGCTATAATGGCACAGTTCACAATCCCACCAAATATGTTGACAAGTATTGCTTCAACCTGTAGGAAAGAAGCAGGAAACAGGTGAGGTTTTTGTTTGTGTTTTGCCTTGGCTTTGTTTTTTAAACAAACACAGGCAAAAGATCCAAACCAGGGTACAAACTCCCCTCTGTCAGGAAGGTTCTCATTTATGGAAGGTACAAGCTTCACCTCTGTACTTTGAGAACCTGACTCTCAGTCTATTGTTTCTGTAGCGCGTAGCAGTGATTAATTGCCTTGGTCTAAAGTGGCATGGTAATTAATGTCATAAACATGTTATTACAGAGAAAAGGGGAACTTCTAATGATAAGTATAAATAAAGAGTTGAAATAATCTATATTTTGGATTTTTTGACGCATTGAATAATCATCAGAAGTTGGAGCTCAGAAAAAACAGCGTATGACTGTACAGATGCACATGCAATGAAATATTTATGTGGACACTTCACAAAACAATCTGGATACACACTTCATCATAAGCACTACAGAGGAAAAGGTAATATACTTGCGCTGACTTGATAAAGAGGAGTAAAAATCCCTTATAATTAACAAGGGGAGGCATGTAATGAAGAGCATTCATTATAACAGATTAACTGATAACCTCAAAAAATTGCTATTCATCAGTTTCTGGAAACTGAAATTCCTGCATCCAATTCACAATTACATTACCCTTCATAACACACAAGATATCAATATGGTTTCTTTCCACTTGGTAAGGGAGCACAATATCAAACCCAAGTTCCTATATCAGGCTTCCTACCATGGCTTATTAAGTCAAAGGGGACATTGTACAGATGCAGCTGTGCTGTTTCTCATTCCACAGTGGGGCTAATCCACAACATTCGGGGTACTCTACAATAAGCTTCACTGAGTGTCACAAACAAGCTTTGCCAGAATCATGTTGACTAGAAAAACAACAAGATTAAGAGGGGATTAGGTCTGATGGAATGAAATATCACTGGATTTCACTTGCACATGATGTCAACCACAATTATGCTTAACTCATTGCACAAGATGAACACATTCACTTTGCCCACCTCCAGGTAGCCAGGCTCATGCCAGCACCAAGAAAATTCCCTGCAGTCACGCACATTTATAGCTCTGCACAATCAGGTTTAATATTTCTCTGCAGACAAAACGTGACAATTAACTCCTGTGATGTGCAGTCGCACGCACAGACTGAAAGCTCACCACTGTTAGTAATACTGCCATCCACAACGCAGCAATAAAAAAGGAAAAAAAGAAATTCTCTACAAACACTTAACTTTCCACAAGAAATCATCTCACTCTTTAATCAGTACCCCAGACTGCAAAAACATCATTACTGGAAGCATATGCAGCGTTCACATTGCACTATTGAACTTCAACGCAAGCACGATAGTCGTTAAGCGAAGATAGCGATGGAACCACCTCACCGACATCACATGACCTGCTGCTCCTTCTAGCACAAAAAAGTTTTCATGACGCCACCCAAAAGTGGTCAGAACAGTTCCCATTCCCTCCTCTCAAGCTTATTGGACCCCAACTCTTTCATCTAGCTTTCCCGCGCTGATGTCCCATGGTGCTGCCTGCCCCTGCTACTTGTCCCCTCTGATGATTTGAGATGGGGTCACTCTTCTCAGCATCCTGATACTATAAACAGAATTCTCATGTGCCTTTTTGGAGCACAAAACATCTCTAATGCTATAGGAACAGAACAATAACTAATAATAAACACCTTTAAAAATCTCAATATCCAAATTTGTCCCACTGAAATGAGGTGCGATGACTCGGTACACATCACCAGCTGCTTTAGTTCACAGACCCTGCACGTGGCTGATGATGCGGCTTTCCCACCACAGGGCAGAGATTAATAATTCAGTCAAAGTAGAACATAAAATCTAGTTGGTTTTATAGCTCTTTCTTATAGTTTAGACACAGGCCAACATTTTAGTGTCCTGTTAAATGCATAGATTTACCAGCTTAGGGTTTTCTGGATAACGAGTTGGTGATGTCACCGCGAGTAGTTATTTCACCTTTGCATTGTTACAAAATACTTAACTCTGTAGAAGCAACCAAGGGGGAAATCTTAGAAGGTCCCTTTTCTGCATTGCTTATGCACACACAAACATTCCTGGTGGAAGGAGGTAAAAAACACATGAAGAACAAGAATGAGCCCTTAAAACTCTTATCACATTAACCCTTATGGTAGAGAGATAATCATTACACGCACTTTGATGTTAAAATATACTAGTGAGGGATTCCAACAGCAGGACAAGCCACAGATACCACTGTGCCCTTTCTAATAGATGCTCCTAATTCAGGGACATTGCACCAGGCATGTGACAGATCAACTTAACCAAGTGTGTTTACATTATTAGAGATAAGGAGGAGGATTTTATGCCCAGTACAGATATTTTAATTCCTGATGCAGACATTCTCATTTAAGGATCTGCTTTTCAGCTTTCAAGCTGAATTCTAATCAGGTCTTCTAATCCATTGGCAGCAAAAGGAAAAAAAATGTTGAAGGAAATTAGATGCAGCTTGGATAATTGATGTTTGTATGCTTGGCTTTAATAAAAATACACTGTTAAATTAGAGAGGAGTCTAAAAGGATTCAATCAATAAGAAACTGAATCAGGTAGAGAATTCAATCTCGAGTTTTATTGTAATCTTCCAAATAAGCCAAAATATCAGTTCAAATGATGCCAAGATTCACTTTAACTCGGCTGAAATTTGTGATCATTGTTTATATATGCTTCTGTAGCCTGACTAGATCTCGCATTTCCAGCTGAGAGAACTTTAACATTCAGACCCAGTAGATGGATGAAAAGGTTTCCAGTATTTCATGTGCACAGAGAATGCAGCATCTCTGTGTTATCTAAGTCTATAACAAAAATAAACCTCTCACTGTATACCAGAACCATTATATATTAACATGCTCAGTATGTAATGTATACGGACTATTAGACATATTAAGGACAAGGCAAACCGTCTATGTATGAGACACTTTATTTGATAGCATTATTACTCCAATAACCATTTTCACCCAAGAGCATGCCTCATAAAATTATTTGTGTATTTCTGCAACATTATTAAGGAAGCTAAAGATAGCAGTATATCCACCAAAACAAGTGATGGACGCGAAGTGAGACGTGAAGTCATCAAAGGTAGTCACAACTGATTATAGACTCCAGAGGAAAAAAAAAAAAAGGAACCTAAAATAGCCTGAAGACATTACCATCACTGGTGGTCACAACCCACAGTTTGCCAGGTCTAAACACTGGTGCTGGGAAGCAAAGCGACAGAAATTAAGCAAGTGCTGCACTATCAGTGTCTTCATGCTGGATATGGCTTTGAATCTGCGCAAATACTGGAACAACCAACAATCCCACAGCTCCTCAATACTATATGAATACCTATGTAAGCACACAGCCTTTTCTCTCTTTATAAAAGACATTAGATATATTTATGTATAACTTTATCTATACAAAATCTAAGTTGCTTTATCAATAAAGCAAACAGTTTTAATTTATGGCGATTCTTTGTTGAAGTGAGCCTTGGCAAAACCTGCAATTCTACTTTGAATGTATGGTACCAAAAAAACCCCCACGCCAAATAAGTTTAACTATACGCTAACTGAAGTAACAGTGCTATGAGATTACTGCTAGAATGGTATTGAATTGCTGACATAAACCCAAGGCTGCCAGGTCCCACGCAGCAAAGAACATTTTACGTACAGCAGAAGTAGCTTTAGCATACCTGCCTGCACTCCAGAAAATAGATACAGTGTGTGTATATTTTCTATATATTTTCTTCTCTAAAATGTTCTTAGCCTTAACAAGACACACACTGACATCTGATCATCGTACACTTAAGGATGAATACAGGCAGCACCCATAAAGCATTCCACCTCTCCTACAGCCCATTTATAAATCTATACACAGGACGTCTCGCTGTCTACAGCCGCCGCATTCCAGTCTGCTGACCTTCAGAGTCTGCACTAACGCCACGAATTCCGTACACAAAATGAGACAGGACAAAATCTTGACACCTGCAGGTTGTTATTTCTCTTCCATTTTCCACCTTAATACCAGAGAACAATCACACCAGGCTTAGGATAACAACGCGCTGTAGCACTGATTGGTGGCAGATACTTGATACCAGGTAAAGCACCAAATCTCATAGAAAACAGAAATCCAGACATGAATGCACATTAGTTTAGGCTGAGGTTTCATGAACATTTGAGGATGACCTGAGTACTGGAAAAGAAGCTATCTTGCTTTCCCTGTTCCTCCCCCTGCACAGGAACACCTCTCCCCTGAGCTTGTGTTACCATCTGAGCCACATGGATGCCAAAGCAGCTCCTGGAACCGACTGACCCTGAAGACACACGAACACTGGCCCTGAAGTGCAGAAGAACCCCCGCAGTGAGCTGCTAGGACACGGGATAAGGTAGAATTATATAAGCCAGTTGTGAAATTATTTTCTTAGCTATTGTCTTTTAGGGTCAGAATGAACATTAGTTAGATAAAAAAACGTAGAGAACTGTCCAAACCCGTGATTGTACAGACAGATCTCTTCAGAATACAACTGAAAATGTATGCTAGAACATAAGTGTGGCATGGATTTTTAAAAATGTCTTAAAACGTGTTTTTAAACAAAAGATTTTAAGATGGCTGACAAAGCTAGTGCAAAAACAATTATTCCAACATTCAGATCCATTTAACCCAAGTTGCTGCTAGGGTATTTTTTATGAGAAACTCCTTCAAAAAGACCCCCACATTACCTCATCTGATGACAGCAGGAAAGACTTGCAACAGTTTTCCAACTATTAGCAGTGTCATATGTGCCTTATGACTTAGCATCTTCTCCCTTATACACATACACAGATGCATGAACACTCAGAGAGTGAACTACAAATATTACAAAATCACCAACATAATCTCTGACCTTGCTATAAATCGTTATTTGGAAGCTCAATCCATTCATTTTAGCTGAAAACAAGCTATTCAGCAACTGTCAGTAAAACTACATCTGCAGCAAATTAAAAGCTACACTCGCAAAGAACTTGCTTACAGCTTGCTTTGATTGAAATCGGAAAAAAACCCACCTTTACATTTCAAGCTAACTGAATTCATTTATTGACCACTCCTAACTCTTTCATCAGCTAAAAGTGTACCCAGGCAGTACGAAACAAACTATATTTGTCAAGTTTTCTACTCCAGGGTGTCACAGGTCACATCTGCATGGAAGACAGGGGGTTTGCATGGTACGGCTGGCAAATATGTTCCTACCTGGAGGCTTCCAGTGTTTTTTTAGGTTAAAACATGTCTTACATCTCCCCATCCTTCTGGTCAGCAGAGTAAAATTTTGTGTCTGCAAAAACATGTTCTTTTACTGAACTAATTCATTAAGTTGCCAGAAAGTAAGAAAAGCAACCCAGCAATATAATGCCTAGCATTTGTTCCTTCTCTCCTTCCTTCAACATAATAAACACTGGTGGAAGGATTCTATCTTGAATGGTTCAAACACATCAAAGGCTGTGGGGAAATTACTAAAGAAGAGAGATAGACCTGCATGATCCCTCAGCTTTCTACTGAATATAGGGTGGAATCTTTTGCTGGTCACTTTAGCCTCACATGTCCCATCCACTTCCCCCTGCAGGTGCAACCTTCTACTTTCTGCACCCCCAGCGTGGTTCACAAGAAGCAACAGTGACCTTGGTTTGCACACACCAATCTTTGGTAGTAACTCTAAATATGGAGCATTATCACTGCTAGAAGCAGGCACTGTCCGTAAAGATCTGCCGTTAACTACAGAAAGTGCTGTTAGTTAGAAGAGACTGAGCTGAAAAGTAAAAATCACTGAGCTGAATTAGTTCTGCTCTAACTCAAACCAGGACAACAGTTTTTCACTTTGAATTTAGTAAGGTGCATTTAATTCTTCCTATTATTCCGTTGGTTTTTATTATTCATTCATTCACAGTTTACAAAATCTGTTTCAATGTGAGATAAGCGTATCATCTCCAGCTCTCAATATAATGTAATAAAATGTAATAAAACACAGATGCCATACACTTGCATCTTCACTCTATATCTTTCTGCTCCAACTGATAAGTCAGATACATTTTAAAATGTCTCTATATTATTATAACTTGGACCGCAGGTCAAATGTAACTTCTTATCCAGTTTTGAAATATTACTCTAATCCTCTAGCTTTTTATATCAGACAACATTTATGGTTCATTTGAAAATAAAGATTAAACCCACTGTAGCAGAGCAGTGTGAAAGATTTACAAACACAAAACCAATTGCTTAGAATATCCACTAGAGGACAGTGCAATTCAATGTGGAAAAAGAATCTAAAAATCCCCTTGGAGAGAAAAGCAGGATTATTTTATCTACTTAAAGCCAAACTATCTCATTTTACTTCACAAAAATGATGCAAAATATTATTTCACCTTTTTTGGGATGGAATTTTGAAGGTCTGAAGGTGACAAATTTAAGGAGGCTGAATTAACAAAAAGCAAAGCAAGAGAAAGCTTGCAGTCAGGTAAAGAAATACTGATACAATGCAATTTTGAATGTCTTATACTACTCTAAAATAGGTCAGGGTTTAAAACTCATGAGCAATGCACCCTTATGCCATAGTAGAAAAATCTCAGTTTTGTTTTGGAGACTCCTTGGAATTCCTTTTCTGACTGGATGGACTGGCTGAAAGGCAGGAAAAGCAGATTAAGGATTTTTTTGCAATGCTATTTTTTGTCCTGTATTCAAGTTTCCTGAGGAACACGAGCCTCACCGAGAGCAAATACCCTGTTTCCACTACATCCAGTTACTGTCTGTTAAGTCCTGTTCTGGAATGGCTGGTGAGATGGCAGCATCTGGCCTGCATACCAGTTCAACACTGGAGGAAGGCCTTTCAGAACTGAGACTCCTTTGGTGCCACACTAAGAGTCCCAGATAGCCCATTTCTGTAAAATCATAGCTTTGGGGATTCAGTTTCTGATGCACTAAACCAGCCTATCATCTTCAGTCCTTCCTGCTTACAGCAAACTCAGGAT
>WEIS01005961.1:0-10665 GCA_013389965.1 Todus mexicanus | reverse complement strand
AAGAAACTGGATTTTCTTGTTGATATGCATATGCATCATATGGAACAGCTGCAAGTACAAGTCGCTGAGATAAGTCCATTGAAAGAAACCGCTTCTCCTGCAAAGGAGAAGAGAGAAGAAAACAAATATTCTGAATTAAAGACAATAATATATAAGTACACTGAGCAGTGTTCTCGTGAAACTCCTTACAGCTTCCAGCAGGTTCCAGTCAACAAAGTCAGTCCTTATGGTTTCTCAGCACATGGTCATATGACTCATTCACAACCTTTGTCAATAGGTGGGCAAAACTCTGGCAAACTGCAAGCCACACCTTCCTCAACTTCATATGCAGAAAGGCCAACAGTTTTGCCTATATTTACATTAATGGACTCCCAGGTTAGCTACCACTCTCAAGGAGACCTACAAAGCCCTTACTCAGATAAGGTGTCTCCAAGGCAGAGAAGGAGCTTAACAAGAGACAGCGATACTCCATTGTCCCTTCTCTCTGTCAACCATGAGGAACTTGAGCGCTCCCCAAGTGGCTTCAGTATCTCCCAAGAGAGGGACGACTTCCCATTTGGCCCCAATGGGGGATCGGCATGGATGAGAGAGAAACGCTACCTAGCAGAGGGGGAAACGGACACAGACACCGACCCTTTTACACCAAGTGGCTCCATGCCTTTGTCTTCTACAGGAGATGGGATTTCAGATTCAATATGGACCCCTTCAAATAAGCCAGTTTAAAAGTGCGTGTGGGGGCAGTCACTGGTTGACTTCTCCATGTAATGTAAGCATACTTTGTATATCTCACTTACTCCACACCCAAAGCTTACTAGTTCAGAACACCAATGGCTGCATAAGATGCATGTGATATTAGTGGTAGTCATTCTGCACCATTTCATACAATTTACTAATGCAGTTTTTTTCATGCTACCAAAACTAAGGAGTTTAGTTTTGAGCATGGTTTGCATGACTTTACCCTATATAAATGGTACAGCTGATTTCTTCTATGATACATATCTCTCTGATACTCTTCAATACAACAATGGTGAATTGATAAGAGGCAAGATGTGGTGGTCCTTGCTACAATTTGTAAGCAAAGCAGCAAAAATATTTTCAGGAGCAATACAAGGAAACATAATGTCTGAATCCCTTTTCCAATATAAGTAAATCGATCTCTAACCAACCTAGCCAAGAACATCTCTTATTCAAAGCAAGGAAAAAGCCGAGTCAAAGTAAATGAACTTTCTGAAATGATTTTGTGAAATAAATGTTGCTCATGTGATACTTTATGTAACTACCCATGAAATGCAATGTCAAAATGAAATTAAGGGTAGAATTTAAAATTATCAAAACCACCTCCTGGGATTGATCATGTGTTATTATTTGTTGCAAAATGTAAATATAAATCCCTCAAGCGACTTAGAGAATCTTCATTAGTATTTACAAAATTGCTTGACACATGACTACAATCCTATTTTGTAGAAAATCTTTCGCTAAGCCCATTTGCTACTTATGGGGCCAAATTTTCTTTCTGTTCTGTTCAGTGTAGGGAACTCCTGGTTTATACACTCTACTCTTTTATTGGCTTATATGTTGCTAAGTAAGCTGCATAATGTAACTGTGCCTCAGTTTCCCACTCTGTTAATTGGGAATTATACTTCTGTACATGCACACAGATTGTAAGACTTAATTCATGAATATTTGCCAAGTGCTTTGAGCTCCTCAGATGTGCAGAGTACTGCTATTCTGTGCCCTGGGACTTCCACAATGTGGGGTGCTGCCAGGATCTGTTTCTCTCTGTTTACTGCTTCTCTTGAAAATGGACTGCTCCAAATCCATGAATGTGTGCCATATTTCCAATCAATGTATGAATAAATAAATACCATTTTCGTCACCTGTCCCTGAGCGGTAGAGGGATAAGTACGCTCCCTAAGCCTCAGCATAATATATTTTCATAGGAATTGGAAATTCTATTGAGGGAGAGCAGCAAAACAGTCCAATCCACTGAGAACAGGGCACAAATCTCACCACTGCAGTGGGAATGTAGTATTTACATAGCTACTGAAACTAGCCTGACCAAATATCCTATGCAGGATTGAGGTAGTGTCAATTCATTTGTCCATAAAATAGTGTCCATTTGATGTCAAGTTTGATGGTTAGGCAGTCTTTGCTGCTGATGGAAAACTGATCAGTACAGTCAATGAGCACAGGATACAAGAACAAAGGTACACATCAGCTTTCGGATGAGATTAATCTTATCTTTAATTCAGTTATCTACAATGGCCAAATTTCTATGATCTTCGAAGGGTGCAGAGGGTGACTTGCTTAGATGTCAGATAATTGGAGACACTTAAAGTCAGTGGGAAGGCTCTCACCGCTAGCCCACTGATGCAAGGTGCAGCTTCTCTGCCATGGCTCATGCCCACCTCCTGGTGAGAATGACCCCTGTCACTCCACACAACGACTTCTCCACAATGGCTAGAGTACTGACCAACAGACACAGGG
This sequence comes from Todus mexicanus, assembly GCA_013389965.1. Taxonomy (NCBI): domain Eukaryota; kingdom Metazoa; phylum Chordata; class Aves; order Coraciiformes; family Todidae; genus Todus; species Todus mexicanus. The sequence goes on along the minus strand of WEIS01005961.1, from coordinate 8,178 downwards.
ATTTGGCCCATATAAGATGTTAGAAAGTGGACTTTCTGTAGTGACTGCTTGCTATTATACTGCAGCTGCACAACTAGGCATCCTTGACACATCCAGTCAGAGCATAAGAAAGATACACTTTACTAGGCTTCCCAGTATTTACTGGGTGTCGCACAGGCCTGGACAGAATGCACTTCAAAGGTGATGTTACTGGAGTTTGCTCGCTGTAGTAAACTTCATGTGTGATTCAAGTATCATTGACATCTCATAACAGTAATTCCATCCACAGAGCATGTGTTCTCTTCCAGATGTAGGCATTGTCCTCATCTTCATTGTTTAATCTCTAAAGGATTAGGATCTTCTTACTTCACCTGCTTCTTCAGCTAAATCATGATACATCCTTCTGGGACAGGGAGAACAAATTGCTGTGGTTACTTGAGTAAATAATGCAGACCGATTACAGCCTTTGAAGACTAGGCTGAGTCCACAGAACCTTTTTGAGGCCAGAAACTATGATGACATGAGGCACAATTTTGATAATTACTTAACTGACAAAATAGCCATTGACCTGAAAGATAATCTGTGTTTGGTGCAGTTTTGTAACTAAAATTGAAAAGAACAAAACTAGCCAACAAAAGTGTAATTCAGTATAATTTGGCATGTTGAGAAGAATTCTTTGGCCAGCAGTAGTTCTTGGAAATACCTGTATTGCACCTGCTGCAAGCTCTCTGATACAGTAATAGGTATCTGTGGCAACTCATAGAATTTAACCCTCACATAACATGTGAATGGAAAAGAATGAAAACTGGTTTTAAATTTGCTAGACTTCTCCTGAGATCGGTGTAAGTATGTGCTAGACAAGCCTGCTTCACATTTCTTATATGTCAAGTGTCTGGCATTCCTACTGATTGCATTTGAGTTGGGCTCTTCTTAAAATGCTTTCTAGATCTGAGCAATCAAAAATCAAGGCAGACGAAAACCAAGTGCAAACTGAGAAATGTGTCTGTGACAGTCTTTGACAGTGGCTATGGTATGCAGTTCCCTGCTCAATTCCCCCCTCTAATTTTTCAGTTCAGGTTTCTAATGTCTCCCATGCCAGGTCACATAAAGAGAATCTTTTCCCAGTATTTAATCTGACTGAAAAATCCACAAATAACCTCATTATAAAGGTATGTTCCTTCCAAGAGAAAGTCCAAGCAAGGGCAGAGACTTGTCTGAGTCTTCACCTTCACACAGAGAGCAGCCCCAGAGAAAGTGGCATTTGGGCTGCCCTGCACCACATGCACTTAGTGGCTGAATTGCCTTCAAGTTAACATTTTCTGTGGGCTGTGAGCACCAGCAGCTTAAAAGCACTAGGTCAGGTATTTGTAGCCACATCATTAAATATTTAATGATGTGCTAACTGGACAGCTAAGATCTGCCTCTTCTTAAAAGGCACTGGTGGCAAGCTCAGCAGCACCCTCTGTAGTGGACATCTCTAGATCCTCTGGAATAGACCCAAGAAAAGGGGCAATGAAGGTCTAATTAGCTTATTTTAGTATTTACTTTTTTTTATAACACACTTCTTTGCACTGAAACCAGTCACTGCCCTGTTCAGAAGGGCGATGTGCTTAACAACTCTCTGCCTCCTACTTCATCTGGATTGGAAATGGGGTGTGCATCTGTTCTGCTGTCTGCGCTGAAAACTGTTATGTGTTGAGATGTTTCCAGCAAGGTGAGATCTGGAGATCATCCCTGATCTGAGATGGGCACATGAACTTCATCAGACTCCAGATCAGGTTGAGTTCGGGGAGTCCGCTGTAGGCACTGGATGAAACAAAATAAACTATCAGTGATTGTTGACCCTGGTGACATTTAGAAGGTGAGGACATGTTTTGCAGAATAGATTCACCATATGCGAGGAGTCATTATTCACAATGTCATTTAAGAGAGGCATCTGGGTCAATGGTACTCTTCATACTAGGAACGGATTTGATTCATCCCTTCTACCAGTTTTGTGTGACATTTCCATTTAACAGCTATCAATTCTGAGTGGGTCCGATCTTCCTAGCGTCTAGACTGGCTGACTCTGTACATGTACAGCTAACATAAAAGAGAATTAACAGTTGGATTCCTCTCTGCTGATTCTTAACTCCTAGGAGTGACCAAGGGTTCGTTTCAGGCCCTGAGATGTTTTTCATAATCACAAAGTGTGAGGCTTTCCTCTGCTCTCTCAAACTGATGCACTGGGAGCAGAACTGCATCCTAATGTCTTTATTTATGAAGTTCCTTGTGAAAGAAGTGCTCTAGAGATACACTTTTAGCTATATTTTTACCTTGTTTTTTTCATTCACTAACAAATAACACGCATCTGGAAGTTTTTGAAAAGGTGAATGTGTTTACATTGTGTGTCTCTCTTTGCAACATTGCAATCAATCAAGCTTCCTCGCTTTAGATGCAAAATGAGAATATTTCATTAAGGCAGAAGGGAATGTTGAGTTGAAGTGTACGGGTATAGAAAACGTGGTTTATGCTCCATTTAAGGAACAGGTCCTTTGAAAAAAACAACAAAAACTAGTCAGGTAATGGCTGTTGTCCTTGCCTTGGCTTTTCCCTGCGCTGAATTAATCAATCTGACTCTTATCAAAAGAAAAGGGAATTCAGCACATCAAGAGATTGATTGAAAAGTCCCTAAACTGACTTTGGCTATATTTACTCCAATTTTTATCTGCAATTTTGCTGCATTGTTATGGTTCAGAGTGGAAACAGTTTTAAATTTTGCTGCTTCAAATTGTGGCACAGCAAACTAATTCCCACCTGAACCCAAGTGTAGCAGGGCTGCTGACTTGTGGCCTTCAGATGAGCACCGTGCTCCAACCGGTTTGCAAGATCGCAGCCTAAAGCAATCAGAAAATGCAGATTAAGGAGCAAATTCAGCCCTACCAGGAGTCCAGTTGTTACAGCAGTGTCATATCTGCTTATGTAAGAACTGAGTGTGTCCTGAGTGTGTTTAGTGCAGAGCGTGTGAGAAAGATATGGATCTTGATCCCTTGCACCCCACAACCCCCACCACTAAGCTTTAGGCACCTAAGAGCTACAAACCTTAAATTTTCTACAGCACCTCATGAATTTGTGTGCTATCACTTTTTCAGGAGTCCAGCTAAATGTGGTTGTTTACTTTTGACGATCATTTTCAGAGGTGCAGAGGGAAAAGGGGCCATTTTCAAGTGTTTTTAACTGGACACTGTGAGATTGAATATCCTGGTTATCACTATTGCTTCTGATTATTTAGGCTGCAAGATTTGATCCTTTCCAATTCAGCTTTTAATAGCTTCCCTCTGAAGTTAAGTGAAGCAAAATACTGGAAGTGGGATCCTATTTCCATCCTCAAGAATACGCTGAGACTGAAGGTTACATAGCCACCTGCATTTTGTTTTCTAGTTACGGCATCTTATTATTACTAGTATTTGTGCCTTGCTCACTGAAATTTTCTCCATGCTACAAAGATGCTTTTCAGATTCTGGCTGACAAGGGAACACAACTTTTATACAAGTGGCCTTTAGTGCTCTTTATAATATTATTTATTGTAATTTTTAAACTGTATGTGTAATTTATATTCTGGCACTGTCCAATATTTGAACAACTTTAATATGTTTATTTCAATATATTATGCAAACAATACTTCTTAACTGATTTTTTATGTTCTGTCTTTAAAAACTGCACCACTTATTAATAAATAGAAATTTCAATTATGATGTGGAAGAATTTGTTTTTATTTAAACCATCATATCTTTACACATATGTGAAGGACACAGTGTCAAACATACCCCCAGCAAAGATATTAGCAAAAATAATTTAGACTTCTATGCAGCCCTGAACTCATAGCTAGAAGTAGGCTTTATCTGGCTTCCACAGCTAGTCCTGTTATAACACACAGTAGATCCCTTTATTTGTGACTTCTTTTGATTTAGTGGCCATGTAGCTTATATGGCTTTGATTGTATGTGTGTGAAATGAAAACTAGGGAAAAATACATTCAGATTAGAGACATTGATGTGCTAAAATATTATGAAGTTGCACACAAAACGTAGAAAGAACATAGTTATGGCCCTAGGCTGCTCTGAATATCCTCTGCAGGGAATTTAACAGCTGGCAAGAGGGTTAGGTTAGGAGTCCATTTGCCTCAATTCTGTCCCATGTTCTGTGGCTGCATTTCTATGTGGTCTTGTGTTCGCATATTCAGCTGTCTGTCCATCTTCTGATGCATAAGAACACGAGAAGTCTGCTCACTTGCCTCCCAGCAATACCGTGGGATAGTATGAACTATTGAAAATGTCTTGCCCTCCTACACAAACAAGAGACTAACTGAGGAAAATTCATCTCAAACATAATTTCTATAAATGATTCTGTTTGTAGTTTTGGGTGGGGACAACATTTTAATAGTATTAAATATACATATATAAATATATATATATATATAGGATACGTAGGGCATTATTCTCCTAGGTGCTAGTTTGGAAGTTGCTGTGTTTCCTTGAAAAAGACACAGAGTGTGCATGCACATGCATGACTAAATTTGTTTGACTCAGGGTATTGCAGGAGGATTGGAGTGTGTGGAAGGAGACCGACATTGTGCACCCCACGTGCCTCAGTGGGTTTGATTTCTCTTAGTGACAACAGACACATAGCAGTTCAATATCAAGCCAAAGATACCAGTTTCCATTCTCATTTGACTCCTTTGTAATCAGTGGAGGAAAATCAGCATTTTTCAGAGCATGATCCAGTCAGTCCTACACCAAACAACCCAGACTACCTCTCTCAGAAGTCTCTAACTGAGCAGTGAATGTCCCAGTTTGAACCGAGCAGCACCTGTGCAGCAGAATCCTCTTGCGAAGAAAAGCAGACAGCCACAGCCGTGACATTCCAATGAGTATTTGACAGAAACAATAGGTGAACCACTCAGCTTTTGTTCACCTGAACTGAAACATATTGCATTAAAATTTCCCTTTGGCTGTCACTCAAATACATGAGCATGCCAAATCATCGGGTGCAGAGTCTGGTCTCTTAAGAAATGGATTCTAAAACAGGAACAAGGTGTGATCCCTGCCCTCATGCAAAGCCCTGCTTGTATCCAGGGACTTTTCCCTTCTTGCAGACTCTACTTACGTCTATATGGGACTGCTGAGGTCAAATTTACAAAAGTATTGACACTTTTCTAAACAAACTTTACTAAACAATTACTCAAAGGTGATTTCATGGAAGTGTTTACTCTCATATAATAAAGTGTAACTGAAGATAAAACTTCAATCCGCTGGAGCAAGCTGGAGTTAGCACCTGATGAGAGGGAGGTGCAGTTGGACGTGTGTCTTCCAACTAGGCAGACGAGATAGATCTGTTTGCAAGATGCTTTAGGTACTCCAGAATTCCATGTGCCACAGCTCATCTTTTATGGCAGAGATGGTTTCTACCCCAGCCAGGGCGGTGGGTAGCCCTGCCTGAGAACACTGGCAGGCTGGGAAAGAGTGAGTGGGAGGGAGTGCTGGTTGCTGACTCTGGCATCTGGAGTCACAAGAACATATGTCGGGAGACCATGCAGCCTCTCATGGATATTGCAGCTGCTACGTAGAAGAGTGTGCTTAAAATGTCTAAGAAAAACACTCCAGGAAGAAGCAGAGCATCACTTCCACATTGTGTTCTCAGCACACAGAGACATAAAGCACCAACATTCAGAGTTTGTTTTTCCCCTCCTTCCCAGAACTTCATGCCACACTGTCCTCTCTCTTACAGATAAATCATAGGCATTTGGCTTGAATATGCATTAATTTAAATTGCTTTAGTAAGGACTCAGTAATTTCTATGAATTATATGCCTATACTGTCTTACTAAGAAGACGCTATAAACATCTTTCTTGTTCTGGATTTTGGGAAATGACACAGTTATGGACCCAGTGCTGTCACACAAAGAGACACTGGAAAAAGGAGGCACGTAAAGACTATACTCCTGAGAAAGCTACTTGCTCAGATTGATGCTCTGAGTGAGAACATGGCATTGTCCCGTAGGAGTCAAAGTTGGGGCTGAACAATAGTCCCCTGCCTGGTCACCTGAGCACTGCTCTGCAGCTGAGGAAAGTTAAAATTACAGAGTCCCAGGGTAAAACACAGCATGAGGTAAAACCTGCTGAAAGTCAAATTATCCTCATAGCCAAACATCAAATGGTTGGAACTGATCCAAGCGCACACATTTTCCAGGCTATACCTGTTTTTGTCAGCTATTACAGAGAGGGCTTTCATCCCAGCCTTCTTGATGAGGTATTGAGCAACTGATAATTAAATCGGTAAAAGTAAGTCTCGTCAAAGAAAAGGTGTTTCCATATTCCTCACGCTGCAGCATTTAGTCATGAGTCACAAAAATATTCCTTCTATCACAGTAGTGACTTCCATGCAGAATTAGATAATTTTAGATGAAATGGCATCCCACTGGATAATGTTTTTTTCATGAAAGGCAGAGTGAAAGAAAACAAAGGTGTGATTGTGCATGTGTATGTATGCACATGTGTAAGCATCATATCTACCAGCTATAACTGTGGCTGCAGTTGCCTTTCAGCTTCTGAAGCTCTTGGTAAAGGCAGAGTTGCAGGACAGAGACACAGCCTACCACACACTTAACAAGATCCTGTAACTATCTGTTCTATGAGAAACCAGGATCCCCTAAAACATGACTGAAATCTAAATACATAAAAATCGCTTTCTCATACCTGACACACTGGCAGGTTGCAGTGTCTTAGCTGTTGCAGCAAGTTTCCCCTTCTGTGGGTAACATCAGAGCTTTTTTTGCCTTAACTGGTGGAAGTACGAGGTGGGGACAATACAATTTAACACAGACAAATGATAACAAAAAAAGCCTGATGACACACGACTTATTCAGGCAATATCTACTATAATAATTTAAGTAGTGCTGAGGAGTTCTGCAACATAAACTTCCATGGTATTGGTAGAAATATGACATTGAAAGGACAATACCAGAGTGTTCCTGACCAGAAGCTCCAGTGTTTTCCAAGGTGGGTTCAGAAACTGGGAACACACTGAGGACCATTCCCAACAGACAATTAGTATGCAGCTGTCCCGTGTATCTCATCTGCCACCTCCTCTTTATCCTCTCTATTTCCACCAGGAGTCAGAATATATCGCTGTTGAGCTTTTGTGCAGATCCTTAAAGTACTTTTTATTCCATGGACTGACTGTGAATCCTTTGAGCTTGCCTCTCTCTAATTGCTACAAGGTTTTGAGTTAATTCACATGCTGAGGTGTCAGTGGCTTATGATAAAACTACTCAGTGAATGATTATCTGCCTTTCACAATGTTACATCTTAACTCACTGATTTCAGAGGAATCACTTGCAGTCCACAGGAGTAAATGGGAGCAGAATTTCACCCACTGCTTCCTACAGTGATCATCTCTTGGGTAGTACTAAACATCACTCATCATCACTGAAATTGCCGTACATAATTGTTGCGACCAGATCTCTCTTCCTTCCTCATCACTTAACTGCAATGCCAGGCAATTTTCTATTTTATCTGCTATTTTGTTCCTTTTGATTTTCTGCATTTAAGATACAGTTCAGATTTCTTCTCCATTGTCTCAACAGTGCTCCTTGCTTAAATAACTTCTCCAAGGATGGCTAAGGTTATCCTTACACTGGCTTACCTCTTACCATCAGAGGTGCCATTGGCCTAATTGCAGTAAGATGAGCTGTCCCTTTAAAAAGGAAAAAAAAAAAATCCTTTCTGCTTTGCATTTCCAGTAATTACTGCCAAAAGGAGCTTCCAATCCTCACCTGACCTGCCACAGAGCCTCTCCATGCGGGATTCAACGGGCACTTTGTGTGCTTACGATTGTGTTACCTCTGGTTAGTCCTTTTGGGATTAGGATAACAGTTTTCGCAGGATTTTAAAGAAAGCTTATCAAGCCTGTCTACTCAAAGTCTTTCATGAAGTGATTATTAAGGCTTGGCAATAACCTCTGGTTTTATATAGGCTCTGAAGATAATCATCTGTGTCAAGAGAAATCAGGTAAGTTGATATTAACTATTCAAGGTCTCAGTGGTTTCACATGTACTGGGAGGAAACCATTTCAACTGTGCTATTAATGTTTGGTGAAAAAGTAGCAAATGAAAGGTATTTGTGTTGAATGTACATTTACTACATTTTATTAAATTCTCATAC
>WEIS01005960.1:0-13037 GCA_013389965.1 Todus mexicanus | reverse complement strand
TTAACCGATGCTATTTCTGTTTTATAAGGACCTTCATTTACCTGTTGCTGTACCTGAAGTTCCCTCCTCACCAAGACGTGAATTTCCTGCAGACTGGAGTATTAAAACACGACTTCTATTTATGTCTTCCCAACCTTTTACCTGGGCAGAACATTTAAAAGCACAAGAGGAAGCTCGAGGATTTGCTCAGCATTGCAGAGCTACAGAAACAAACTTGCCACAGAGCATACAGGTAATAATAATAATAATTCAGAGGGTCGCTCAAAGATCCAGCTTTAGAAAGAACAATGTACCTTTGCACCTTTCCTTAAACGTGCTGGCAGTGAAAGCTTGATTCTGTTTTGTTTGGGTCTCGCATTAGAAATAAGGCTCATTTGGACTGATCTAATTCCATCCATGGCTTGTACCCACAGTAGCAAACAGTGATAAGAGAGTGGTCTTCCAACTTCATCCGCGGAGCAGTTGCCAGTTGCTGTCCATCTTTCTTCAGTCTCAAGCCTGGGATTTACTTTTTTAGTATCTAATACAGTATTTTCTTAATCCGTCACTTTTAATGCTGGCCTAAGTGAACTCTTACTGTCCTCATAAAATACTTGTTGACATCTAGGAACCAAAGCTGTCGACAGAACTGCGTTGCGCCTTCCAGCAAAGCCTCGTTTACTGGCTTCACCCTTCGGTGCCGTGGCTGCAGCTGTTCCCTCGGATCGGAGCAGATCGAAAAATAGTTGGGAAGGCCAGTCCTTGGTCGCAGGACGAAGCCTTGCAGCAAGTGCTGATGAGTGACTGGTAAGTGGATGTGTTTAGTAAGATTAAGACAATGGGATTTTAATTAATCCATTTTTATGAGAAAGATTTTTAATGTTTAGGTGTTTTGGGGTTTTTTCCTCAGCTAGAATGCTTATTATTTTGAGGACTAGGTTAAGAAAATACAAGACTGAAGCTACTGTCTTGTATTAGATGCTCGTCTCCAATCCTAGTTGTTGATTTGGGTAGAATTCCATAAATTCTGTCAACAGGTTGCCTTTGACGCTTCATGTAAAACCCGTGTGCTAAAAGGCAGATATACTGGAATAGCACAGCTCTCTCACACACGCTGTGTGTCAGAGGAGCGCAGCTGCCTGGCTGTTGAGCACGTCTGAAAATCTGGCTGATCATTCAGCGCGCCCTCAGACCTGTGCAGCGTACGCATTGCTAACACCCAGACAAATCCAGTTTGATGTGTCAGTAGCGAAGAATTAACTTTATTACAGAACCGTTTTACTCTAATTTGCAGGTCTGTCAGCTTCACTTCTCTGTACAATCTGCTCAAAGCCAAACTGTGTCCCTACTTCTATGTATGCACCTACCAGTTCACTGTCCTGTTCCGTGCAGCTGGTCTTGCGGGAAGTGACGTTATCACGGCTGTCATTTCTCCCACAACTAGAGGTTTAAGGGAAGCCATGAGAAGTGAAGGTAAGGTGAAACCAGTCCAGCTAGTATTTGAATAACTGATAACGTGCATTGGCTGTGTCAGAAAACCATTCATTGCTTGCTTTCTTCCTGTGTTCCAGGCATAGAGTTTTCTTTACCGTTGGTAGAGCAAAGTAGAACCAGGAAACAGAAAAACTCTGAAGTGAATTCGGAAGCAGAGGATCCTAACAGCCTTGAGGTGCACAACAGCGTGGAAGGTGGAGAGTATGTAATAAGTCTTCAACAATGCTAGAATTCGAGGGCATCTGCAGACTCCTGAACTCTGCATTTGGAAAACCTTTGCGGGAAGTGTTCCCCTCCTAATGCTGATTCTGTTTCCCAGGGAAGCAGCTCCAAGTGATGACGATGAGGAAAGTTTCTCTTGGCTTGAGGAGATGGGAGTCCAAGATAAGGTTAAGAAACCAGATGCTATTTCTATTAAACTGTATCCTTTCCTTGCACAGCAAGAGGTGTGACACTGAGAAACCGTACAGGTGTTACCTTTTTGTGCTCTATTTAAGTTCTAGAATAGCTTTTGAGAGCTTATTTCCAAATACCAATCCTGACGTTATTGCACGGGAAGATACTGTGCATGTCTTTTGGAGTATCTTTATTGTAAGTGTTTCTAGATGCTTTTCCTCTTGAAGGAAGAGCCATTGTGAATTAATGCAACTTTTTAAGATCCCTTGGGTCACAAACTGATTGTGTCACCTCACATACAGGTTCACTGGGAAGTCTCATTAGCTTTCTTAAATTTATTTCATTTTATTTTTCGTAATGAAAATGGTGTTTGTTCTTGGAGGCTCAGTTTGCACTTGGAAGTAGCGTGGCTTAGTAGGGACACGGCTGTAGATGAGAATAGCTGTAGCTGAGAACCTGTATGTGTTTCAGAGGGACCAATTAACTCCCATCTTCCTGCTATTTACACTTGGAGCAGATGAGGTTTTTAATAATGAAATCAGAAGTCAGGTTCCAGATGATGCTTAATATTTGAAGAACAAATCTGAATCAGGGTAAAGCTTGGTGGGTTTTTTGGTGGCGTTTAAATGACTTGATTGATCAGAGGCAGGGGGTGCTTCTCCAGTTCTTCCTTTGGTACCTTGGTGCTTTTCACTTCCTCGTGATTTTCCTTTGACTCCAGTCAATGCAGGCGTAAGGAGAAGCACGAGGTGCAGGTGGATCACAAGCCCGAATCCCTTGCCTTAGTGAAGGGAACGAACACATTCACCTTGCTGAACTTCTTGATAAACTGTAAGAGCCTCGTGGCTGTAGCAGGTCCACAAGCAGGGCTTCCACCAACTTTGTTGTCCCCTGTCGCTTTTCGGGGTGGAACAATGCAGACGCTCAAAGTAAGTAACGCAACTATCTCTATTTTCTAATGAAGACAAGCAAGTCATTTCTTCACACAGTAGATTAGGCACTGACTGGAATGAGTTTCCCTCGGGTACCGCAGAGTCATTTTTGTTGCTATAGCTGGAATGAACATTTTGACTGCGATACACACAGAGGTTAAACAGACTTCCCAGACACTAAAATGGTCCTTAAAAGATTCTCTTGAGATCTTATGGGGTCTCCAGCTTTCACAGCTGCCTGTAGCAAGGGAGCCTCTGAGCCATGGCTCTAGGATACTCTGAGCCATCTGTTACAAGAAGGAGGTGGTGGGTACTAGAGGATGTGCTGGTAGCCTGAAGCTGCACCAGGGGAGGTTTAGGTTGGATATTCGGAAGCTCTTGCTCACAGAAAGGGTTATTAAACACTGGAATGGGCTGCCCAGGGAGGCAGTGGAGTCACCATCCCTGGAGGTGTTTAAGAAAAGACTGGATGCCACCCCTAGTGACATGGTTTAGCTGAGTGGTGGTGGGAGGTCATAGGCTGGACTCGATGATCTAAGAGGGCTTTTCCAGCCTCAATTATTCTATGATCCTATGATTCTAATACAGTAGCATGGTCTTCTTCCACCAGAGNATTCTGTGATCCTATGATTCTAATACAGGTAGCATGGTCTTCTTCCACCAGAGAAGTAGTTCATACTGTTCTTCTGCAGTTAACTTTCTTAATACTGCACATCAGCTGGGACAGCTGAAGGCAGAAAAAACATCATAATTCTTGTGTATTGAACAGCAAGATGACAATACTGACAAGCATTTTGAACTTTTAATGGGACTGTGGGAGCACGGTATTGAAGTAAATGAAAACTAGAGCTTGATTTGGTGTGTCAAAAACTAATCCCGTGTGCTCTTGTCCTCAGGCTAGAAGTATAAACGCCAAAGCCAGGGTTCAGTTGACGTATGAGGATATATTCAGTCTGGAGATCGTAGGCCCCGTCCTGCCTCATGCGCTGCATTCCCTGACCAGTTTGCTCGGGTCGGCGCAGAGGGGAGCGTTCTCTGCTGTGCTATACACGCACGAGCCGACAGCCGTGTTTAACACCAACCTTGACAATGCAAGCCCTGCCCTAAATAAGGTAAGGAAACTAGCAGAGACCGTCTTTCCCGTTAGGAGCAGTAGCTTTATTACAAACCGTAGGACGCCGAGCGACACAAAACTTCCTCTTTTACTACATGGGTTTACACCCAGTTACTTGTGATCACCACCTGGCGATCCTTGGGGCTTGGAAACAGAATGATGGGAAAAGGAGCTTTTCGGGAGTTCCCCCAGAGGTACATAAATGGACAGTAAGAGCTACAGGTGATTCATATGGAAATTCCCATTCCATGTCTCTCTCCTTTGTGCGAATTCCTGCAGGAATCCATCTGCCAAGATCTTCTTATGTGTGGTCTGCATCCTAAGACTTTGGATCAACTGAGTCAGTGTCCAACATTGGGAAAATCTTCCATCCGCTTTCTGGAAATGAAGGATTATGCATATACCTGGAAGTCCTAGATACACTCGTTCCACGTAAGGGAAAGGAATGCTCTCTAGCGTGCAGCTGCTCTACTTGATTCGGGTCTATGCGAGCAGCACCTATGCAGCACCAGGAGGGATGCAATCTAGTTGAACATCACAGATGACAACTATTGCACACCGCCCATCATGAAACACTTCAAAGGACTTCTAAAAGGCATGCAGGAAAAGGCCTTGGACATCTTCTGTATTTTAGAAAGCCTTTTTTAAATAAAACTTGGCAAAACATCAATTCTCTGTTTTATTGGTCAGACTTGTGTCTGGAAGGTCCGTGTTCCTCATGCACATGCAAATTCTATTCTGAGTACAGCATTTCTACTCCTTCTCTGTGCAGTCACTTGTAACCATTTTGGATGAGCGGAATTCTTGGCAAAACCCTTCCTAGGCTGCTTCCAGCACCTTGACAGAAGCTCGATGGCTACACCTTGGTATGTTGCAGCTCTTGGCTTAGTCAGCTCTAAACTCCATGAAGACAGACAGAAGTCAGACAGACGCAAGCACAGAGGTCTGGCTGAAGCTGAATCAGATGAAAAGGTTAAAATTTCTAAGAACTGCTAGTTGGAATACCTAGTGTTCCTATCCTCACTTATGTTAAAATGAGCTAGAGTTCCAAGAAGCCGTTTGTACAAGTTGTTAACCTGACTCAGAAGGAGCTGGAGGAGTAAGAGTTACGCCGCTTCATCAGAGAGAGAAAAGGAGCGGCAGCAGGGGGCTGCTGACCTCACTCGATACTTTTAAAGCCAGAGCAGAGTGTATTACAGGTTTAACGCTGCCTGCTTCACATCAGGTAGGGTAGTTAAAGCCGTTATTTTGGTGGAGTGTACTCTGCACGCAGTTACCATGTGCTCGGCTCCTGCAACAGAGCATGCTAAAGCTGAAGAACAAGCCCTAGAATACCATCATGCTTGTGCACTCCAGCGAGATTTCTAACTCAACTGGTATTTTGCCCAGAAAATAAAGCGGTGCTCGCACCACACGGTCAGCTACCCTCAGCTTTACTACAGTGCCCTTCTGCTCACCACCTCAGAACCTGTCTGTGATTCTGAAGCAGTAACGTGAGATTGTAACAAGGAAACAACCTGTAAACTGGAAAAATGCAGGCACCTAAGGAAGTTACTGCAAGTTGAAGTGTGATGAAGGCTTCCTGTACCTTCCGGTTCCTTTGTATTGCCATCACTTGAAGTATTCTGCCCCTAGCATAGAGCATGTATTACAGTTACACTGCAATACTTTACAAATGCACTGCATCTGTTACTTCACAGTGACTACCCTGACACCGTCAGGTACACTGGACACGACAACATCTAGAAAACCTAGACCAAGAGGAAGTCCCTCTCTCATGATGGAGAGAGGTACCTTAGAATATTAAATACTTTGGTCATGTCAAATATCCCATTTCTGGTGGAGTTCAGGGTAGTACAATCCAACTATAATTAATGTTTACACTTCTCCCTAACTAAGCTAGAAGCAAATTGCTCAGCTTTGCCCCTTTGATTAATATCAGACACCAAGAGTGAAACTCCAGCGCTAACAGCATTGTGGGGAATAGCAGAAGACTGATTTCCAAAGCAGCTGGAGTGTTAAAAGGCAACTGGAAACGAAAAGGTAGTTAAAGAGAGTAACAGTTAATTTGATACCTGCCTTATCTGGTTCACCTGCCTCCATCAGTCACAGCCTCCGCGGCTTGCTGTAAACAACCACCAGGTTTACAGACCATTAACAGCAGAGCGCTAAGCAGCATGCAACTTCCCCAGCTGCTCATGATCCCAGAGCCCACTGTCCCAGTTCCCAAACAGGCAGCACCTTCCCAGCCTGCACTTGAGGAATGGGCCAATTTACAGAGCATCAGCAGTTAGAAGTTACTGAAAGCAACAAGGAAGGTCAATTCTGTAGCTGCCTCTATGGGAAAACAACTTTCATCTAGCCGATACCCATTCTGGTACACCGACTGGAGCCTGTCGCTAGGAAACACAATTACTATTAATTTCAGTTTGTTTGTATTTTCAGACCTGGCATGGGAGAGTTACAGAGACACCAATGCCAATTAATAGCTTGCAATCATTTAAGAAGTTTCAGTTGCCATTACATTCTTGTAGCCCAGAACTGTGTGGTTTCAAATACTATCAATTTCTTTAGCACCCGCTTTGTACTGTCACTCACTGTAGCTCCGTATCCTGTGAACTGCTGGGTTTAAATCACAGCTTTGCCTGTCATTTTAGAAGCACATTCCATCACAGTATCGCAGTATACCAGCTTGGAAGGGACCTCAGGGATCATCTAGTGCAACCCTTTGAGGTAAAGAAATACAGTTTAAATGAGCAGGCCCCAGCACCCTGTCAAGCTGAGCCTTAGAACTGTCTGAAGTTGAGGAATCCACCACTTCCCTTGGAAGACGATTCCGCTGTCTAATAGCTCGCACTGTGAAAAACCTCTGGAGTCCAATCGGAATCTCCCCTGGAGCAGCTTGTATCCATTACTCCTTTTCCATGTGACTCCTTGTGAAAAGGGAGTTTCCATCCTCTTGGTAGCCACCCTTCAGGCACTGCTACATGGCAATAAGGTCCCCTCTAAGCCTTTCCAAGGCTGAACAAGCCCAGTTCTCTCAGGCTTTGCTCATATGGCAGGTCTCCTAGTCCTTTGGTCATCCTTCTGGCCCTTCTCTGGACACTCTCCAGCCTGCCTGCACCTTTTTTGTATAGCGGGGACCAAAACTTAATGCAGTACTCAAGGTGTGGTCTGACCAGTGCCAAGTAAGAGTGGCAACATGACGTCTGTCTCTGCTGGCGATGCCCTTGTTAGTGCAGCCCAGCACCCTCCTGTTGGCTTTCTCTGCTGCAGCAGCAGTCGCTTACAGCTCTGGGATTTGGTGCTCTTCCTGAAGCACACTTGGCACCAAAGGAGCTTTCCCTATAAAAGCTACAGCATTACGCTACCTAGCCTGCTGCTCCTCCACATACAGGCATTTCCAGGAAATACTACCATCATTCCAGATGCCTGCAGAACAGTAATATTTATTTATTTAATCTGTCCCAGTGGGTGAATTTTCATCACAACTATGCTCTGTTTGGGAAAGCTAGAGACTGTAGCAGTTAAAAGACATCATATAGTATTTGCACTTTGAAGAGGCAATTTCGAGTCTTCCAAGGCACATGAACTTCACCTTCCCGCTCCTCCAGTCCTAACCATTTAAAAACTACAAATTAACAAGATTGCCAATGAATCATTCTGGAGGAAACTGGCTACAAGTTCTCGGGCACCTGTTCCCAAAACACTCCTCCCTCGCATGACAGGCAAGTCAGAAGCACTTTCAGCGAGATTACTTCTAGGAAAGTAATTCTGCAGCCAAAGGAAATCCAACGGCCAAAGAGGTCTCGTCTTCCATCAGCAGGGGTGACAGGCTATTCACCTTTAAGACAGCTGAAGTGCTGCGTAAATAACCAGGTTCCAAGAGACTGTTTCCTAGTTGTTCTTTTTAATGTCACTACTTAACTATTCCTGCATGCAAAGGACACTCAAACCAATTCAAATTTACAAATTTAACAGAAGCACGTCGCTGCACTAGCTTTAGATTCATATACCATTCTAAACAACACGGAATGAAACTAAAACAGAAATCTCAAAATCAAGAACTGTCATAACTAGGGCATTACAGACCTCAATTGTTTGCTTTTTGGGTAAGTCTTCCTTAGGACCAAAGGTTAAATCACACATACAGTACCACATCTTAAAGGCATGAAATCCAGAACTTGCCTAAGGAGTTCTTTTTAAAATGGAGTCTTCGATAGGACTGCATTCATCTGCTCCTTGCTGCTGTCAGAGGACATGTATCTTTACATTATACATGGGGAATATAGACCAAAAAAAAGAACAAAATAACAAGTACAAAAGATCCTGTGTTCCCAGATTTGATACCGTACAGCTGTGAAACCAGTGGACACCAGTGACTGAACAGCATGATCCAACATCTCTGATGCTTAAGCTCTATCAAACCAGACATTTAAACAGAAGCCTGATTAGGAGCTGCTCCCACATACCAAGTTAATTACTCCAGGCAGTACATCAAATGAGCCACACTTCAGCTAAGACAGATACAACACCCAGTTCTCCCAGAGTAGATCTTTCCATTGCTGTACCGTCGTTTTTCATTTTTCCATACACACCTTCCAACTAGTTCAGCAAATGAGGCAAGGAGATCTTCAAATATTTAGTCAGAGACTGAAGGCAAGAAGCCAAAGGGAAAAAAGTTTAATTACAGAAAACTATGTCCATGAAAATTTAAGATTAATGTAGGCATTTCTAGAGCACTCTGACAGACTAATAATATGGGGCTTTATTTCTCGGAAGCACGTTGTGTAGAACCAAATACCACTTCTCTGCTGTATACAACATGAGACCTTGATCCTTACCCCTTTAGAGCAAAGAAAGACACTTTGTTTCATAACGGTTGACAGAACACACAAGTCGCGATACTTTGCGGAAGAAGAGGTACTGGTAATTCCACTCCACGTTTCTACTACCATTGCAAAGGTTGTTCCCTTTAGGCACGAGCAGAGTCTGACTGTGTACAAATGGTATTTTGTTCCTGTCCCAGACTAAGCCCTGGTCAGCAGATGTAACACAAAGAGACCTCAAAAAGAGGTTTTTTTCTGAAACAAGCACCTGTACTACTAGAGCCTGAAATACCTGGCAATCTGCTTGAGACTCAGACAGATCTGGCAAGAGGTGTACAATGCCTTTTCCAATTCAAAGTGCACATAGCTAAAGTACTAATACTTCTTAAATTAAAAAAAAAGAAGAAAAAAAAAAAAGAAGGAAAAGCTTTCTACATCCTCTCCCTTGTCAAACTGCCAAACTCTGGATCAGGCTGTCTCCTTGAGGGCAGAGTACCATTATAGAAAATGTAAGCCCAAGGAGCTAATTTGGTAATAGTCCAAAGCAACCGCAAATGACTAGAACTGATTCTGCAACCCTAACAGCTGTTGATAATCTTCGTAAAGCGTATTTTATACTGTGCGTTTCTTCAAAATGTTGTTTTGGCATACATTTTAATTACTGTTTACTGACCAGTGATTAAGATTATGAACTTGTGCTGCTTTATTGACCAAGTTGGGTACAACAATTTAAGCATCGTTCTATCCCCCTCCCCCGCCCCCGAATCCAGTTGTAGATTTGTTAGAGCTTAAAATTCACATTAACCACAAATTCATACAATCAACATCAGGCAGTGTGTTAATTTGTTTGGAATGGACAACTCCATCTTCCCCCTTCTTAGAACATGCAGGGAGAGTCACCTTCACATAGCAAGCCGGGTCGGTTCCATTGCTGGGCTTTCTGCCATCCCTTTGAGAGCGAGTCTTTTGCCTAATCGCGTGTGTCCTAGAGTATGGGCTGTACGGCCAGTCACAGTGCACCACCCAGTTAAAGCCCCAAACAAAATTCAACGAGAAGCCACAGTGTGACCGCTGTACAACAGGGCTACCACCGCGCACCTTCTCACAGGGGTCACAGCACTGGCCCAGTAGCTGTCCAGCAGTACACGCCAGCCTCGACTAGACTAAGGTAAGCCGCGCGACCTTTTGCCAGCGGTCGGCAAAGGCGCGCGAGTAGCTTTACCGAGACCGGGGAAAACTGCAGCATAGTACAAAACAGTATCAAAGTGTTAACATTCCATATTGAAGAGAAATTGCATGAGTTTTTCAACAAGGGCTTAGATTACTGATGCCTCCAGAGTCTGTCGTCTGATTTAGTCATTTAAGAAATAATTACATCACTAATGTAAACAATATAAACATACCAAAAACTAAGTATGATTTAAATACATTTTGATGGTACAAAAGAAAAACCTGAAGGTGTCTGTACAGTTTTTTACAACGTGGGAATTGCCAATGTATTTACAACACGAAAGGGCAAATACCATTTTTGTGCAGAGTATAATTATCTGAAATAATGTCAATATAAAAAACAATATCTAGCGGTGTGAGGCACTCCTAAACATGGTGGTATTAACCATGCTTTCCTTTGGTACAAGTCCCATCGCTTGGAGAGCCGCAGTTGCTGCTGTGGCTTTAGCATGCTTCTTATTAAGGCTGGCAAAAGTAGGCCTATATTCGTTTCCATTGACTCTCACCTGTTGACAAAAGAAGGGGAGGGAAACAAAAAGAAAACGTTACCAAGTGCCTCTTCGCTTCTGCTCTGAGGCAGCGCTACGTGGCTCCTTTAAGCACATTCTCGATGTAATTCCATCTTAGGGGAAGACTAAATCCGCATCTAGTCTGTAGGCACAATCACTTCCAAATAGCAACTGCTAATGCAAGATATTGGGGGGGGGAAGCACCCCTGCTGTAAGGCAACTGAAGGACAAAAATACACAAATCTTGCTCGCTACCTTTCCAACAGTAAGGCTTAACACCACACCGGCAAGTAAACAGCAAGAATATGAAAACCACGTAGGTTAATAATTTTAGTAAGAAGTGGAATAGTGCGTTTCTTGACCGATTTACACATTAATGTGCTTGAGAGACCCAATTTGGCAATTACAGGACCAGGACTTAGAAATTTTAGCACTGAGACACTGCTTAGCAGTCCTCAGCCACCTCAGAGGTGGCTTGTATGTTTACATACAAACGTAAACTTGAATTTACATCATCTTTAATAGGGAAACCAAGAGCAAACAAGGAAACTCAAACGCACCTTGAAGATAAAATGTTTGCGATGATCAGGCCCACTATCATCCACCAACACAAACTCAGGTGGTGACCATCTTCTTTTGTTACAAATCTCCATCAATGCAGAAACCGGATGTTTACCTTAAAGATAAAATGTATTTGAAATTTCAATGCTGCTATCAAAGCAATCATTTTAAATGAGGGGGTTTTTGACAAGTAAAGAATCTCACCTGAAAGATCCTTCATCACAACATAATGTCCAGATCTCTTTTGTGCCTTCTCTCCCACAGCAACAAGCCCTAAACAAAACACAATAACGCTTATATTTGCGATTCTGTATTCTCATCAGTAAAGCCATAATCATAATCAGTAAATCCGTATCAGTGGAGATGAAACCTGGAGTCACCACAGAACTGTCTTTTCAGAAGTCTTCCAAACCTCCCTTTCCTGCAGCATTTTTTTGTTCCGTAATACACAGTGTTCTTCCCAATTGCTCCAGTAAGACTCTTGACAAGCCAGGTAGCAGAAAACTTTGAGTAGTCTTACGCCAGTCAGGAAACACCTGGTTTTTCATGCTGAACAAGGGATATACTTAAAAACATTCTCTCAGTTTTTGGTTTGTGCAACCCAAAAGTCATCCACTATCGTAACAGCACCTTAAACATACTAAACATTGGAAGTATTTCCATTAAACAGGAAAAACTGCACCTAGTATGTCCTTTTATGATGCGAGTAACTGAGTGGTGCTCCTATAACATGTGCTCTCTTTATTTAACAGCATTCAAGTATTTATACTTTATGTGCAAGGTCCCAGCCCAATTAGTATGATTCCGATCACATCTGAATGTGAAGTAGCAGAAAAGCACGCAACTGGGCCTCAAGGCAATATAAAGAGCGTAAGTTCCAATGGAAGTCACTGTGACACACAGAAGCTGCACAGTTCTTTTTAAAATCTTACAAGAGTAAGAAATAAAACATCACCACCAAAAATGCCTCAAACGCCAGTAACCATGTCATGCTTATCAAGTGACAAGTTTCTTTCCATTCATTTCGCCATTACCTTAAATACCTGACCATTTTTTTCAAAAATTCTCAGACTTCGATGCTTCAATATTACTTTGTTTCTTGCCTCAATTTGTTTCTGTTCCTGGCTTTGGTGAATAAAGACTGGGGGATACTGCAATTGTTTCCAGTTTCTTCCTATCATCTTAAAAGCTTTTTTCGGCTGGCATTTTGTTTTGCTTTAAAAGAATCTCCTTCCCTCCTTCCCCAGTTCTCACCCTCATATTCACGCAGCTCCTAAGTAGCGACTTTTCAAGTGGCGTGAAACCTTCATAGACAAGTACCATTGGAACAAACTTTCTTCTTTTTTTCCCCTTAAAGAATTTTATATCCACAATAATCAAAAGATTTCCATCATGAAAGGAAAAAAAAAAGTTTTCTGCCATTCTCCACATTTATACTGTGTCTCCCTCACTCTAAGTCACTGACACTTGTCTTCCACATCTTGTCCCTGGTACTTCAAAAGGGATTTTCAAAAAAGCTGCAACAGATACTGACAAGCTCTGCTCATGGACCAAGCTTCTTTGAACACAGACAACCAATCTTTTACTGGCTGACTGTGAGAGAACTACAGATCTCGCTGTCTAGAAAAAAACAGAGCCTAAGTGAAAGCTGTGGCAAAAGCAGACCTTTCCATTCACATCTTAGTGCAGCCTATTGAGCAACTCCTTCGCAAACTGTCTGTTCCTCTATCTAGAAATAACATTTTGTTTAAGTTCGAAAAGTGTGTTCAAAAGAAAATTAAAAACTGGTTACTCCGTAACAGACTCCTTTTAAAAAATAGTGACTTTTCTTTCAATCTCAACACAGAATTCTTTAAAAATTGACTTTTTATGCATTTAAGCATCAAAGAACACTAATATTTGCGGAAACTTCTCAGCTACTCATCATAAATGTATAGTCACTGTTCAGTTGCTTCTCTGTAATGCATGAAACACGTCACTTCTTCATAATGTG
>WEIS01005944.1:0-68469 GCA_013389965.1 Todus mexicanus | reverse complement strand
CCCAGCCCCCCCAGGCAGCCCCAGCGCTGCTATTCCAGCCCTTTGGGACAAATCCTCACGTTAACTCATTCCAGGAGCAGCTGCTGCTGAGAGACAAAGGTTTCCCAGCCTTGCTGGACCCAATAACCAGCTGTTCTTCCCAGCTCCCAGCCATCAATCACCGCTGACAGCCTTCCCCCTATGGTCAGGAGCCTGCTTCTCACCTTAATTTCTTAGAAGGGCTTTGGAAACTCCTAAATACCACTTTGCAAGCCCAGGTAGGGCTGATGATGGATGGCTGCTTCGCAGAGATGCCAGAGGCTTCGACCTAATTGTCACCAAAATACTTCCTGATTAACTCATAGATAAAACCCAATTAAAACTTCTGCTCTCCCCAAAAATCCCTGCTGACTACTTTTCCTCCCCATCTCAAACTCTGTTTGAAATTAGACCCAGGCTGCTCTGGACAGACAAGGATGCTCTGCCCAGCACTCTCCAAACAGCCACTGGGGCTTCTCGTGGCATTTAAGGCCAGGAGGACTGGGAAGAGGCTCTGGGGAGGTCCTGGTGGACCCAGAGAGGGTTTTACCACCTGCTCACAGCATTAAAGCCCTCTGGAGAGCCACTTCCAGCTAGAGGGTAGTAACAGCAGGGAGGACACGCTTTATTCCCCCGATTTTTTCCATTTTCTTCCTCTGCTGAATAGACCCGCTGCACAAAAAAAAAAAAGCTTCTTTAGCAC
The DNA here is from genome assembly GCA_013389965.1 of Todus mexicanus. Taxonomy (NCBI): domain Eukaryota; kingdom Metazoa; phylum Chordata; class Aves; order Coraciiformes; family Todidae; genus Todus; species Todus mexicanus. The sequence continues at coordinate 67,748 of WEIS01005944.1, read as the reverse complement.
ATTTGCTTTGATGTGCAATAACTTAATTACTGTAATAGGTTCATCCTTCTCCCTCAGTATTGAATCATGTAGAACATCCCCATAAATTGTCATGGAGTTCCTCATTTTGACTCAATTTATTCTTTAACCAGCCCTAGCAGGAGTATTTCTGCAGAAGGCTTTTCTCTAGGTTCCATTTAACAAGTGTATCCATTATTTCTGCTCCCCATATTCATCTCAGACCATCTTCTGGAAGAAAGCCTGCAGCCTGTTCCACCGTCTCCCAGGTAGGCGCCGGATTGGGTTTTCATCTTCTGTGTGAGTGCGAGGAGGGTTTAGGAAGCACCAGGTGCCTCACAAGGTTACACAGGGAAACTCAGTGCCGGGCTTTTACTTCCATTTTTTCCCTGGTTCTTCTTCCCCTCCTCTTGCTCTTCTCAAAATAATCTCCAGGTAATGCATTCAGTCCCGCTGGGCTGCTTTCTATCACTGCCGGTGTTTGCCAGTTGACTCTCTCCCGCTGAGATCAAGTCTCTTATCAGGGATTAAGCCTGTAGTTGAGGAGCGCGGCTCTGAAGCGTGCCGCAGGAGCAGGCACCCGGGATGAGCAAGCCCACCAGAAGCCGCCTGCACCCAGGGGACTGACAGCAGCCAGGCAGAATCGGAGCTGCGCCAGCACCGGCGATACCCCAGCCACAGCCAAGCTCCACATGACACAGCCGAGCAACGGTGGGTCTGTAGCACAGCAAATGTTAGCACGGGAGCGAGCAAGTGGTGAGGAAGCAAGCGGGCGAGTCCAGAGAGGAGAAGCTGAGCTGATTAGATCTCTGAGGTTACGTTGCATTCTCTGATCTTCCCACTTTCAGGAGACGGGATCTATAGCAAAGACCTTCCCACAACAGCTCTGCGCCTGGAAGGGGCTGCGGCAGAGGGAAAGAGCAGCAAATGGATTTCTCTCCTTGCTGCACTGCCACGTCTCCCGTATTGCTGAGTCGAGGCACACCGCTGCCTGCCCTGCCTCTCCCAGCACATGAGGCCTCAGCTCCAGCCTGCCCTCAACGCTCACACTGAGCCTCGGTTCCAAATACAGTTAAACAACAGCCTGTGTGGCCTGGAAACCATGCTGAAAATGCCAGGAGAAAAGATTTGCCAGGTGTACTCTGACCCCAAGGACATACCCGGGGGATACAAGCACCCCCTGCGACAGCAGCTGTTGCGACTTAAGCCCTCCTGGAAGCCCCCATTAATTTAGCTTCAGCGTGGCCCCGAAGAGTTGGTTAAACATCCCACACTCCAGGAGGAAAAGGCCAAAACCATCATGAGCAGAACTTTCCCAGGGGGATATTTGCACCCAGACAGTAGATCCGGTTCCCAAGCACAGAGTAGGAAATCCTCCAGCACCTTTCTGAAGGCAGGACACCAAGCCCTCATATTTTGTCCAATATTTTGCTCCTTAACGCAGTTCCGCAGGCAGAAGCAGCTTGAACAGGCGCATCACGGCTGTTGTAGCCTCCGCAGAGCCGCACCGGCAGCAGCACGGCAGTGGAAATTGGAAGGAAAATACCGGTGCAGAGCAGGTCTGCAGCTGGCGGGTGGTAAGTGCTCATCGGCTCCGTGGGAGCCGGTGTGGTGGCCCCAATGACCTTCCTGCAAGCGCAGCAGGGACACGGGAGGTCCAAGCCTTGTCCTCACACTGCCCTCGGTGTGAAATGAGCTGCTGGCCCCCCGGCAGGACCCCTCACCAGAGGGCACGGCCCCTCGCTGCCGAGGAGCCGGCTCACCCCACCAGCACCGGCGCCGCTGCCCGAGCCCGGCTCGGCAGAAGGGGCCATCAAGGCTGTTTGCAGCTTTACACAGGCTATCATGTGCTGTGCCGCAGCGGGGGACTGTAAATGACTTTATAGTTATTGTTCCTCAAATTGGACACCCCCTTGGAGCTTAGATAATATGAGATGAAACAGCCTGCGGGAGGTTGCAGTCAAGTGGAACAGTGATGGAGGCTTTTTTTTCCCTTCCTGAGAAGAAATGCTCCACCTATTTACTTCTCCTCCACACATCCTCCTCCTCCTCCTCCCTGTCACCACGTCGAGTGGAACCACACGTGGCAGTGACAAGGGTGAGCCGGGGCATCACTGCTGAGCAAACCGAGCTGTGGAACCCTGTGCCAAGGGATGAGCCAGGGTTTGGGAACAGTGAGCCCCAGAGGGGAACGGGAAGGGAAAGAGGGGATCCCACCACGCCTGGGGGGACCCTATGGTGCCCTGCTCCGTCCTGCTGCAGCAGGGCTTGCGAGGAAACAGCCTTACTGGCAAAGCAGAAACATCATCTCCTGTCACTTGGCTTCAGAGAGCCGGTGTGAGCACGGAGGCTGCTGGAGGGAGTGGGAGTGGAGAGGAGGCTTTGAGGTGAGAGAGCCCAGGGAAGAAGCAGAAATAATGAGGGATTCGGGGAAGGAGGATGTCAGGGCTCGCAGCTGGGCAAAGGGAAGGCAGCTTGTTATGGAGGGAAGGGGAGCAGAGGCCTGGGAAGGAAAGAGCTTCGGAGAGCAAAGGAGCTCCGGCAGCAGCCTGTGTGCCTCCGGCAGGGAGGGCACCGGCTGACACAGCCTGAGGAGAGGTTCTGGCTGAGATGCCCAGCCTGGAGAAGAGGGATCCAGAGTCGAGGAGCACAGCTGGGGGCAGGCAGGAGCGAGGGAAGCAGCAGGATGGGAAGCACTGGGAGTCTGCAAGGAGCCCAAGCCTCCAGGCACACACTGAAATCACAGAGCAGAAGGAATAAATAAAAATAGAAGATCCGTTCTATCAGTGGCATGTCCCAAGTTTCCCGAGGCACTGGGAGACGAGGCCGGGTGCTCTCACAGGTGATGGTCCTGCCTGGTAGGGGACAGTCTCGTGGAGCTCATGGGGCTGCCCCAGATGCTTTTCCCAGCCACACCTATCACCTTTCTTCTGGGGCACATGGATTTTTCTGTGTGTTTTAGAAGCACCTTGGAGGTGGGTCCCAGTGATGAGCTGCCCACAGGTGCCAGTGTCCCCAGGCAGAGGGATGGGCTGGGTCCTCACAGCTCACCGAGAGGAGCCAGGCAGCACTGGAGCCAGCGAGAGGCTCTGCTGCGGGGCTCCAGCTCCGGAGCCTGGCGGGATGCCGAGCGGAGGGAAGGCTCCAACCTCGGGCGAGCGCAGCCGCTCTGTTTGCCTTCTTCCACAGCAGATCTGATGATTTAAATTAGGTCTCGATTCTGGTTTAAATTATAGTTTACTGTTCTGCGCCCCGCTCAGAAGTGAATTACCTTAAGCAGCAGTATTAATAACACGGTTATAATTAAGCTTCATTACTGTAGGCAGTTTGCTGAAACAAATTGCTTCTTCATTATTATTATGGCACCTTTGGTAAAAAGACATTTCCCCAGAATGCGACCTTGATGCTTTATATAGCGAAAGCTGGGAGATGATAGAGATGTAAGGATGAATTAGCATCTTTTACCTTCTACATCACGCTCATTAGAAGGAAAGCGACTCCAGTCAAAACCAGGCAGCCTTGATGGAAATTTTAATCTGAGTGAAATGGATAATGAATAGGTTTGAACTTTTCCTGACATCTTTATGGCAGAGCTTTATTTACATTAGGCTTCTGCTGACACATAAATAAACAGAGCAGAGGTGGGGGCGAGGGTGGACCGGAGATGGGCTGCCCACAGAGCTGGCCAAGCCATGGCACAGGCTGGGCACCGAGCCGCTCACCTGCCCCAGCCTCACATCTCTGCGCACAGCGAGGCTTGAACACCCGCTGGGGTTTGGGACAGCAAAGCTCCTGGTTATCCCTATCCCTGCTCCCCAAAGGTGGGTCTGGCAGCAACAGGTAGGAACCAGATCCTGCTCTCCTTCCGCCACAGCCTCGCTGAGTGCCACCATCCAAAAACTCTCATGCCAATGCCCTTTGCAGGTGATGCTCGCCTAGAAAAAGCTTCCGCATCCCTGCTGATCATCTACAAGAGACAAGCACAAACTGAGAGCAAACAGCCCTCGGGAGGCTGAGGGCTTGGTTTGCAGTGGGTGCAGAGGTCCTGGTGCCCTGCGGCACCCAGTCAAAGCTCACACTCAGGTAGCCCCAAGAAAGCTGCCGCTGCAGCAGAGCTCACACCTCACTTTCCCCGCAGCTATTAACACTAAGAGAGACATTAATTTCTGCATTGTAAGTGCTCAACAGCTGAGACAGGACATTATGGAGAGGATGCAAATAGATATTTAGAGTCTAGAAAGATAAAGGCAAAGCAGTTGTGGAAAAGATGAGATTAAGAGCACGCGGAGAGAGGAAACAACCTGTTCTGGCGCTACATCAGAGAGATCATTAGAGGCTGGAGAAGGGGCACCCCCTGAGCAGAAACACTTGCAAGGCACAGTCAGAGCTGAGTGATTCGCTCAGCTGCCGAGCCAGCAGAGCCAAGCAGAAACAAGCTGAACCGAAAGAAAAACCCTTTCTCCTTCCTCTTGCACCCACCAGAGGTCCTGAGCTGTGCTCCTTTCCCTGGCCGAGGGCATCTCTGGCAGGTCACATTATGGGGCAAGCCTGGAGCAAAGTCTCCCAGACAGACAGACTCGCTCACTCCCTGGAGCATCTCTAGGCACAGCCAGTCCATAAAGGGACAATCTCTGCTTGGCCTTTCCTCCTGTGCCACCCAAGATACCCACTGGCCCAACTCCAGCAGCAGCAGCTCTTTAGCCCTTGGTTTCCGTCATTATCACTTTCACCTACACAACCTGCAAGTCCTTTGGCTGCTTCGCAAAGCTCCAGCCTCTCTCTAGCCAGGCCAGGGAACAGGGGAATCCTTAACCCAGTGCTACAGACCTGCCTGCCTCAAACCCTGTCTCGGACATGGTCCCAGCCCCTCCCCCCACAGCCAATCTCCGGCAGGACACAGGGATGTTCAGGGATGGGGACTGGTGCCTACATGTTCTCCCTGGCAGGGGCTTGAGCATGAAGAGCAGATGCAGCACCAGAAGAATAAATCGCAGCGAGTCACACATACACCACCCTGCTAAGAGACAGAAAATGCTGCACATACCTTAGAGTAGCCTTCAAGCTCCCAGATGGACCTTGGGAGCACTCCCAGACTCATCTCTGCTGTTGAGGGCTGAGAGGAGCAGGGCAGGATGCCCCCACCCCGTACTCTCTGCTGCCAGGACCTGGATGAGCCCTTCTAGAAGGTGCTGCTGCTCCTCTTGGCTCACGTGTCTCCTGCTGAAAACAGCCTGCCCAGGGCAGCACCATCTTATAGGCTGCCCCATAACGTGGGGCACCTGCCCCTCCCCACCAGGTGCTCTGTGTTCACCCCAAATCACCAGGGCACCCGTTCTCACCTGACACCCACCAGCACCCCAGGGGTGATGCCCCTGAATGGGTGGCTCTGCCCTGTGCACCCCAGCTCTCACATTCTGCACCCCGAAAGCTGCTGCACTGGCAAGAGAACCTCCCTGACCCCCCCAGATCAGCAGTTTGCCATCCCACCACCCTTCCTAGAGCTGCCCTCGCAGCAGGGCCTGACCAGTGGCATCTCCATCAGCTTTAGCTGCTGCCACGGTCACAGCAGCAGCTCCGGGGACGTGCTGGTGCCAGCCCCGTGGGGAGACACGCTGTGTCACACCCAGCGAAGCGGAGAGCCCAGCTTTAACGACCCTTCAAACGCTCATCACGTGCTTCCCGCGGCTCCTGGCAGCCCTGTTAGCGTGCAATTAAACCACCTTCTCGAAAGGTTACCCGTGAAAATATTTCTCCCCGTTGTTAAACGGGGCATTTATTGGGTCTCGCCGTGACCTTTAGCATGACAGGATTTAACGCTGTCCCTGCCGAGGCGCGGCGCTGGCTCAGCCCGTGTCCCCTCATTGACTAACGCCGCTGGGACTCCCTCCTGACCCTGCTCAGGGGCAGCTCTTGGACCAGTGCGCCCAGTCCCGGAGCCGTAGCGGTGTGGGAGTCACCGGTGCAGGTGCCAAGAAATGAATTTTTGTCTCTGTGATTTCCTGGAACGTTCAGCCCCAGGAGCCGACAACTCGGTTACATCAGAGCTCCCTAAAAGCGCCCTGGAGATCCCGCCACCCCCTCCCCGCGCACATGGCTCTGGCTGTGCCCGCCTGTGTACACACGCTCATTAGACAAATGCGAGCTATCAATTTCACTGAGTGCTGGTTCTGATAATAGCTATATTTATCATTTAGCATCTCTGGATGCGGTTCAAGTTTCAAATCTATTATGGGTATTATGATATTTAATAACTGTGGTTTATTTTTAAATGCAATAAAAAATAAGGATAAGGAGATTTTTTAAATTTTTTTTCCAGAGCCCCCTCCTGGGCTCTGAATCCATCTCTGTCACTGACACGCTGGGTGACCTTGGCGAGGTCGCTTATTCTCTCCATGCTGGAGCTTCTGGATCACAACGTGGGGATAATCACACGATCTGCTGCCCGGGGCTGTTGTGAAGCCTCCTCCTTAATTAATGTTTATAGAGGGATTTCATCTCCCTAGGCGGAAGGGCCGAGCTCTTGTTGGTGTTGCATTTGAGAGGAGCTGGACCCCTCTGCGGAGCCACGGCCAAGTGTGCCGGGATGGGTCGGACTGGGAGGAGGATGGTGCAGAGCTGTGCTGCACATCCCCAGCTTCTCGCCCGGCCCTTGCTTGCTCCTCCCCGTACCGGAGCGCATCAGCACTAAATCACCTCTTCTGCTGGCCACAACGTCCCCTGGCCCGGCCCAAAGCGGGGTGTTTTATGGGCAGGCAGCAGCTGGATGATGGGAGCGCTGGCTGGGAGGAAGGATCAGGGCTGTGGCGATAAACAACGTCCTCCCATCCCCAGCCAGCACCCAGGCTGACATCCATCACCGCAAGGATGGGGACGCAGAGGCTGATGGTGCTGTTGCCATCGCGTGTCCTCACCCAGAGACACACCGAAGCCAGGCAGAGGCCGGGTGCCGCCAGCACTCCCCAGAAACCCACACAACAGCCTTTTGTGCTCGCGTGGCATTTTCCCTCCCCGAGCATCGGGCAAATGCCGGTACCAACATCGAGTCCCAACCTCGGGCCCTGCCCCGGGCTTGCAGCACCCAAACCCTTGCAAAGCACCTCGGAGGCTGCTCGGCGCTGGGGTGTCTGCGGTACCAGTGGAAGGCGATGCCCCCTGGGCTGCCCCAGTGTTGCCCCCAGACTAGGAAGACCCCAATGCCCAGTTTGGAGACGTGGCAGGGCAGCGAGCATCGCTCTCCCGTGCCGTTTATCAGGTCACGGCTGATCAGCAGCCACACAGTGCAAGGAGGAGACAATGCCAGAGGAAGGGCCTGAGTGATCTTTCCCACCAGGCTCATCTGAGCACGCTCCTGAATAGCGAGGAGCAGCGCACGGCGCTCCGGCTGCCTTATCGGGGGGAGCAGCTGCAACGCCATCGTAACTGCATCCACGGGAGCGGGGCCCACCGGGCAGCTCGCCGGCCTCGGGAAGGGGCTGCTGGCTGTGCCCACCTGCCCTGCCTGGTGCCGTGAGATAAGGGCACCTTCTGCTTGGGCTCCCGTCCCCATCTTCAGCATCGGAGACATCTCCCTGGGCAGTGCGGGATGCTCGGGAGGGAGGGATGCTGGTGGTCATGCAGGTGGAGGGTGCAAGACTCGGAAACAGCCTGATGGTCCCGCTTACCCCTTGCAAGGGGAACCAGGGGCTGCCTGGGGCTCACCCAAACCCTTTGAGCACAGCTCAGGAACCCCTCTGGCGAACAGGCGCCTTCTGTAGGTGATGCCAGCTCTGCTTGGGCTGCGGAGCGCCCCGTGCGCCTTTGGTGGAAAGCACAGGGACCGCCCTCGGGAGAAGGCACGACGTACAAGTCCATAAGTTGGTCACTGTTATTACTTCATTATTAATAATAATCCAGTTCTTTCAGCGGCATCGGGCTTGCCGCCCCCATTCCTTGCCCTTGGCCTACACGGTCCAGCGGCTTTACACCCTCCCGCCGCCGAGTGGACAAACAATTTGCATAACTTAATTAAATTTACAGTAATCGCCGCCGAAGTCAGCCTGTAAGGGATGGCGGCTACACGGTCTTAAAGCAAATCACCGCTCGTGATGAAAGAGCCTATTTCAGTTAAGCAAATTATGAGGAGGCGGGTGATGTCCTCGGTATAATAATTCCATGTGAATTATTTATACGGAATCTGCAATTACACCGAGCAAAACAGCGTCGTGTGCGCAGCGCACACTTCGTTATCCAGCCACCTGTTAGGAGCAGCCGCCGGCAGCAGCCCCCGGGAGAGACCCAGCGCCGGAGCCGGGCAGCAGCATCCCCGGGAAGGAAGAGCCGAGGGCACCCACAGACCCCTGGCCCCGCACGGAAGGGCAGCAGCGGGAGCAGGATGGGGGTTTTCCCTCTCCACACTCTCATGGAGGTTTTCTCGATGATAACTCAACTTTTCTGGTTGAGTTCCTGACCCAGCAGAGCATCTGCTTTCGGCCCGTCAGAGGATGGGCCGGTTCTGAGCGTTTAACAGCAAAGAAATGAGTCCTTTTCCTTTAAAGGTTTACCATGTGTAAATGTAAGAGAGTATTAAAGCCAACAATTAACTTTATTGGAAACTTTATATTCTCCAGCCTCATTAGAACTGCCAACAAGATCTATTATTAGTATTACTATGCAGGTAATGTAATAAAAAGGGTATTTAAAGTGGATACTTTTGCGCTGAAATAAAATGGCGCTTTTCTTTCGTGTTCTTTCTGTCTCTCTCCCTTTCACCCTGCGTTGCGTCACATCGGAGCCCGGAGCAAGACCCGAGTCTGTTTTCTTCTCACGCCCTCATTGCAGGGAAAGGCCCTGCCCAGGGAGCCAGGAGTCCGGCTCCCATCCCGGCTTTACCACTCGAGGATCACTCCGGAGTCCCAGCCTGCCCTGGGTGAGGAGGAGGAGGATGCTGCTGAGGACACAGGGCTTGGCAGCTGCACGCACAGCCTCCTTCCCACTCACACGATGGGTTCGCGTATAAAAACTACTCAGGTTTCTTTCAATAACCCCAAGCAGTCATTAAAGCAGCAAGGACAGCACAAAGGACTGGCACGTTTTTGCCAGGGATGACCCTGGTAACCCGGGAGCATCGTCCACGAGCTGCTGGAACTGGAGTGATGTCGCTGAAGAAAGTCTTTGGGGGTGTTTGCCTTTCTGCAGCAAGCCTGTGAACTCTGGAGAGAAAAAGACACGTCTCATCAGCCTATTTATTTAATTAAACCCCCTGTCCTCTGTAATGTTAATGGAAAAACTCCTCCTGGCCCCCGGTGCCTTCAGAGCGGCCGCGAGCTGCTGTCGTGCCCGGCTGCTGAGAGGCTCCACGGCAGAGTTGCTGGCTCACCTCTCTTAATGATCCCTAATTTTTGTCCTGTTTTGTGAGACACTTAACATTTCTCACCCGTGACGTCTGCTCTTCTTGCAGGGCTTCCAATTTCAGTGTTGTCAGCCCAAAGCTTCCTTTCACCGAATCCCTCCAGAGCAACAGGCAGCAGCAGGAGAAAAGGCAGCCTTGAAAGAATAAAGACACAAAAAGGTTTTCTTTTGTGACACAAATGTCAGGACTCCTTCTCCTCTCGCTACCGTTGTGCTTTGTGCCATTATTTTAAAAATCAAGTCAAAACTCAAAGCAGAAGTTGGCTGAGACTTCGGCTCACCCCTACCCCGCAGCTTCGCCTCTCCCGCACCTCCTGGAAAACCCTGGGGGGAGCAGAAAGTGCCCAGCTCAGCACCCACCCAGGGCACCCAGAGACTGGTGTGGCTGGTTGGGAGTGAGGGAGATGCCGCTGAAACCCGTGAGCCTCTGGTGAACAGCGATATTTCAGCTGGTATCAGTCCCTGAGGCGCCGCTGAGCGGAGCGAGAGGTGTTCAGGGAGCCGGGACATGGACTCTATCATCATAAAAAAGTGTCTGTTTCATTTGTGGGTTTAAATTTTAAATAACAGCTGGAGCAGAGCTGCTCTCAGCTCTCGACCCAGCGCTCAGCCGCACTATTCACATTCTGCTGCTGCCAGAGTCCCCAGGGGGGATCCAAATGCCATTTAAATGAGCTCATTTCTCCTTCCCTCTGTAATATTTCTCCAGTGAGGGGCAGGGGCAGGACAGCTCTGCCCTGGGCCCTGGCTTCCACGCCTCCCCGCAACGCCCCCGGGGACACGCAGCATCCTTCATCCCTGCGGGACCCAGCCCTGGGTGCACCCTGGGGTGCCAGGACGGTGTGATGTGGGCTGGAGGCTTCTGCTCGACGAGCATTTTGCTTTGGAGTGTCTCCCTTTGCCCTCTTGCTCGGCGCCCAGGCTGGACATGGTGGTTCCTGTCGGTGCTGCTCCTCCGCGCTTGCGACGGAGCAGCTCCAGCTCCCTGCCTCCCACGCCTGGGCACTTTCCATCACGTTTATTACACCCTGCAGTCTAATTAACAGAGAGGAGTCAAAGGACCCGAAAGCAATGATTGTAATAAATAATCGCTGGGCGACCGCGGAGTTAATATTCCACCAGGGTCTCCTCCCGGCCTCCAGAAGAAATGGCACGGAGAGAAGGGAAGAGAAATGAAGCCTTGCAACGTGATGTGCAGAGGACTGCCTGGAGAAGAGGGGCTCTCCCCGAAGGTCTCCTGCCCTTTCTCGCTTCATCTCCTCCCCCAAAACTTTAGAGCAATAGCAACAACTTTTGCGGTAGCTCTTTGACAGGGATTCCAGGGTCAGGGATGCTGGGATGCATCCCCGTGCATCCCGCTGTCCTGCGGAGCTCCGGCTGCTTTCTCACGCCCACAAGGTTGGGAGGCTGTGATGGGACGCCACGCGCGGCCCCGTGCAATTATCTGTGGAGAGCTTGGCTGCGCTGATAATTCGTTAGCTCCACACATATCTCTACTAATTATAAATCTCAGCTGAGATTTGCATTTTTATGAAATGCTTGTGCTAGAAATCTTTATAAAAAGCCCGTACATATTAATTCGATCTAATCTCGGTCATTTCAGGTTCCATAAGAAAGCGTTTTCATAAAGCCACAAAGCCAACATCTATAACTTCCCCGTTTCACCAGAGCATACCTCGGCATTAAGTTGTACATTTATCTTCCGAGAGGGCGCTTGCAACGAGAGCTGGGGAAGAGAGAGCCCTGCACAGCCCGGTGCTGAACGCGGTGCGCCAGCCTCCTCCCTGCCATGCTTGGCCCCAGCCGTGCCCAGCGAGCGGTGCAGGGGAAGCTCAGGGGAGCTCCTCCTCGTGGGGTTGGTGTTGCTGAGGCAAGAGACAGAGGCAGGAATGCACATGGGGCTCAGGGGTCTCCCCAGCCCAGCTTCCCAGCAGCAGCCGCTGCTCCCTCCCTGGGCAGGGCACCTCCACCAGCATCACCCGGCTGCCCCGGGCACCTCCTGTGCTTTGCTGGTCGGCTGGTTTCTGTTCAACCCCTGGAGAAGAGTAAGCCACAGGGCATGAGGCCCAGGCACCTCGTGCCGATGGCTTCCTCCCTTTGGGGGGGACTCTTTCAAGTGGGTCCTCCCCAGCCGAGGTTCAAAGCCGCTCATTGCATCTGCAATTTGTATCTCATCTGAAATGCCTTTGTCTGGAGGTCGGGGGGGAGAAAAGATTAACTTTTCCTCCTGAAATGTGGCTGCCTGATGCAAGGGAATAGAGAAGGCAAATAAGCAAAGCGAAGTTAAGCTTTCTGTACAGAGCTGGAGGCTTAACGGCGCGGATTACAGCAGCAGGTGCCCAGCAGCTCCAGCCGCTGCTCTGCAGGCTGGGAACAATCCTGTCAGACCACAAAGGCGCTTTAGTGCCCATTTCGGCAACGATGGAGCTGCCATCCCAGGGACGGACACCCCCCGGAGCAGGAACCGTCCTGCTGCAGCACAGGAGGAGTCCGGGCTGAGCCGAGAGACACGGCTGGGCTGGGAGCCCATCCTCTTCCCCTGGCATCATCGGGGAGCTGCTCCTGCACCTCGCACCTCACTGGCGGTGATTAATAAAGAGCAAATCTGGCCGGATGAAAGCACAATGGGAACCAGAGCTGGCTGGGGGATGACGCAGGCCAGCAACCAAAGCGCAGGAGGGGGAGAGTGTCTTGGGGCAAGCACAAGGAAAGGTCAAGAGCTTGCTTTATTGCCTTAAATAATTGAGTAAGCGCCCATCGTCAAAGACAACAGTGCCGAGTACAGAAGCAAACCCAGGGAGGTGTCACAAATGGGGGCAGGGGGAGCGAGAGGGCAGCGGGCAGAGGGGCATGGAGGCTGGGACAGCATCTACCCAACCAGCCAGCGAAGGCAACAGATACCAGTGAAGTTTCTGGCCATTAGATGCTGACAAGAGGGCTTCAAGATGCTGGCTGCTGCCCAGCTCTCATCTGGAGGAGCAGCCCCTGTGGTGCTGGGACGAGGCGATCTGGCCATGGCCAGGACTGGTGGATCCGGCAGCTGCCGGGGCCGTGCCGCAGCCCATACGGCTCTGGATGCGCAGGATCATCGGATGAGCTTTAGAAAAGCAGCCAAAGTTTTCCGGCTTATCCAAAGCGAATCTCCGGTCCCCACGAGGTTTTTCCTTCAGTAGGAATTAGAGACAAGTTTCCAGTGCTTTCCTCCACCATCTGCCCCGGCTTTAGTTGAAATGCAACGTTTTACTCCGGCAATCAGTAGGTAATCTTGTCAGCATTACTTAGAGAACCTGGGTCTGTCCTGCCCATCTGATGCTCTGTGCAGCAGAGGGAAAATCACGGCTCCCTCTTGAAAGGAGGGGAGAAATTAAGGTTGACTTTGGCACAGGAAAACAAGCAATCCGGAGATGACAATGTGCCACAGGAGCTTAAAATAAGCATCAACTAATTCAAACAAAAACAAATCTGCATTGAAAACAGACTCTTCCCCAGACCACATCCCCACTTTAAAGTGCCTTTGAATTCTCCCCGGCGCATTTAGAACATGCTCTCCCTTCACAGCCTCTCGCTCGCTTTGTTTTGCTGTTTGGTAGTAGGCAAATGAGGGCTGAAGTTTGAGACGATGTTAGCACACGTGCAAGTATTAATAAATAGCTCCGCACGCTGCGCTGGCTCCCGGCGCTTTGAGCTCTGCCCCGGCTCCCCTCCTGAGGGCGGGCAGGCAGGCGAGCAGGGAAGAGCAAACGGGCACTGAAAAAACATACTCCCAAGCTTTTTTTCTAGCAGCCAAAGAAGCACCTTCAAGGGGCGTGACTCGGGCTGGGAGCTGCAGCAGCTCCAGCTCTGTCCCTGCCCCGTGCCACCTCTCCCAACATGAATCTGCCCTTGGAAAATTGGCTTCCCCAGCACCAGCAGCAAAGATAAAGCTGCAGGAAAGCCAAAGGTCCTCCCCGTATGGAAGCTGACCTACTGGAAAACCACCACGCCTTGTCTGTGCAGGGATAACCATGGGCTCACTGGCGGGTCAGTCCTTAAGGACTGCAGTTATGAGCTGATGTTCACCTGCTGGGCTCAGAAGGGAGCAGAGATTGGCACAAGCCACCGGGCTCCCAGAGCCGTGGCTAGAGACAGGGACCAACTTTCAGGGTGCGCGAAGGGGCTGGCAGGGGAGCCACGGCGGCACTGCACCTTCCTCCCTCCTGCTCCATGTGCTACCACGTGCCCGAGCGCCAGCTGGCTGCTCCTCATCGCTCTCCACACGGGGACACCCATTTGCTAATGAAAAGAGGAGCAGGAATAAAGGAGGCGAAACATTCCCCGCCATCTCCCCGTGAGGCCAGCCAACATCCCCGGCAGCGTGCCCACCCACTCCAGACACCATCGAGCGCTCCTCGGCATGGCACGGCGGAGACGGCATCGATAAGGAATAAATCTCGCCGGAGGGAGCGGAAGAGGCTGTCGGATGTGCAGGCAGCGCAGGCACTGCCAGGATGGATGAGGGCGGAGGTTGAGTCACTGGCTCTAATGATCATACTGCCCCTTACGTGCTGCCCTCCTGCAGGGTGAGGGAAGAGACCCAGGGGTCAGCCCTGCGGAGCTCAGGTCCTGACCTGTAACGTCACACTCCAGCACTGGTGCCTGAGCTGCCCCATCCCTGGGTTTGGGGGGTGCAGGGGCCGGTGGGACGCAGCAAAGGTGGCCCAGATGTCCCCAGCCACAGCTTGCCCAGCACCAGGTGCCTGGGCACGGAGGCGGCCACGGTCCCGCTGGTGTGGGGCAGGCAGGTGGGCACTGCCCGCTTGTTGCGAGGGAAGCTGAGGGTTTGGGGGGGATTATGAATTGTTTGATATAGAATTTCAAATGATCACTTACGTAGTTAATTAGCTTGTAGCAACTTCAAGCAACCTGGGCGTAGTGTGTATTTAAGTGTTTAATGCCTTTTTTTTTTCCACTCTCTCTGCCTTTCTAATTGGCATTTAATTAAAAGAATAAATAAAAAAGGAAAAGCAGCTTTGCCTGGGTTGCTTGGGTTTAAATATTAAAGAGTCTGCTTCTCCTCGAGAAGCGCTGCGGTTTGGGCTCCCGCGGCAGAGGCGAGGCAGAGGGGGCCGGGCGCTGGTCGTGCCCAGGTACAGGAGCAGGAGCCTCCCTGCAGACCCCGCAGGGACCCCGGGGCAGGAGGGGCGCCGCCAGCACCGCGACTGCAGCTCAGCCCCAGCATGAAGCTGGGCGGCCTCTGCCAGGGCGCCATTTCCAGCAGACCTTCCATGACGATCCTTTGCAGCTCCGGCCGCTGACCAGCCGAGGATGGTGCCTCTCACCTTGTATCCTCCTTCCTCAGCACATTTTCCAGCAGAGATCAGGACTTGGCAAGACTCCCCTGTGAAAGCTGCCGCCGCGCCCGGGGGAGACCAAGAGGGAAGGAATTGTCCATTAGCAAAGCACTCGATAACTTCTGCTTTCTGATTTATCGCGTTCCCTAATGTATGGGCATCGCCTCGCAGAGCTCTGGCTTCATCTCCTGGCGAGAGCGAGGGGCCGGCTGCCCGGCCAGATGAAGTTGTAACGGCTTCGGAAGGGCTCTGATGTCTCTACCGCTGCTCCGACAAGGACGAGGCAGCACAAGGAGCTCCAGAACAAAGCGGTGCTTTCAAAGCCTTGCTCTCCAGAGGCCCAGAGACAAAAGGGGAAGGAGAAGCAGGGCTCTCCTCATGCTGTGTACCCCAAGAGAGGCCCAAGCAGTGTCCGGGGCCACTCCTGCTCCTAGAGCATCTCCCCCCACCAGCAGGTGAGACCACAGCCCCATCCCTAGGGCAGCCAGGCAGCACCTCTGGAATCCTCGGCACAGGAGGAGATTAACAGTCCCCGCTGTGTCTGCCTCCCTGGACAACCAGCCGCTCTGAAAAGCTGATGTCCAGAAGTTTAACTTTCCCCGTGTTCATGAGAGTTTGGGTGGATTTGCTGCAAAACACAGCAAAAGTGCCTCTGCCTGTGAATACCAAGCGTGTTAATAGGTTAAAGTAAATCTAAAGTAACATTTGAGAGCTGAGAGATGAAAGTAGATCACAGGGCAAAGATCAAACAATCTAGAACCACTTCTAAGCCTTTTAGTGTTGCGGATTATTAGCATTTGAAAGTGAAGAGCACTAGTGAAAGAAGAGGACGAGGGGCTCGGGAAGGAATTTCTGTGTGCTGATAAAAGTGAAGCAAGTGACACTGGAAGAGGAAGAATGAAAATTATCTGGCTTGTTAAGCGCCACACAGAAAGGCTGTGTACGGGCAGGCGCCTGCACGCCGACCGGGAACACCGGCTCAGCTTTAGAGGCTGGGCAGGCGTCTGGGGCTGCGTCTCCGCTGGGATCCTTCCCGGCCCTTCTGCATCGGATCGGGGAGAAGAAACCTCCCGGAAGCAGCAGCTGAGCCCAGGGCTGGGATGGCTGGTACCACCCGCTCGGAGATGCTCAGCATCGAGACAGGTCTTTGAAAGAGACATTTCACTGTAAAATTGACTAATGCGGTTTATTTCCTACGGAAACCTCTGTGCAAACCCAGGGTGGTGTTCAGCAAACCCGAGGTGGGCAGCAGCAGGAAGGAGCAGCAGCAGCTCCCGACGTGGCGGGGAGAGGGGAGCCCAGCCCAGCCAGAGAGAAAACAAGCAGCCAGAAGGCAGCGGCTGTGCTGAGGAACTATTGATGTCTGCTAACAAAGACGTTCAATATCGGAATATATACATTTACAGCCTTTCATCTGCAGCAAGAGCTTCCCCAGCTGGCCAGTTACCCTCCTCATCAGCAGAAGGAGCATCGGGGCTGGGGACGCTGCATTGAGCCAGCCGCAAACCCTGGGATGAGCTGCCGTCGAGCCATCATTCCTCTCTTCCCTTGCTCACCCCATGGGCAGGAGAGATACCACAGAGATGCCCTGACAGCCTGAGCTACCCCACTCTGGCAGTGCCCACGCTCCCCCAGCCCCCTCTGGCCATGCCCATGCTCACCCTGGTAGCTCTGAGGAAGCAGCAGGCGGGGGTGGCTGGGCTGCGCGATCTCCCAGCCTCCCCCAAAGCAGGTTCATCTGCACTCGGGTGCAGCACAACAACAGCCGGAGGAAGGAGGAGCAGCGCGACCAGGGTCCTTGCCCCCTGCACTGACGTGCAGCTTCTTGGCACGGACCCTGCGATGTCTTTGCTCCCCTTCTGCTGATTTACACGGAGCGGTAATTGCAGCAATTAGGCCTAACGGAGCTCGGGTGTCCAGCTCGCGTCGCTTCCGAACGCGGCCCTTTCCCTCTCTTTGAGGCTTGCCAAAAACTCTCTTAATGTAAGCATAGCAGGAGCCTGTTAATTAATGTTTGCAAAAGCTTCCTGTGATATCGCCCCTCATATATTCATTTTGTTACCCTGGCTCTGGGATGGAATCTGCTCCAGCGACCGAGATCCGAGCCAGTCCCCAAAGCAAAGGCGTTTGGGGGTGTCACCGGGATGGGGAGCCCAGAATCAAGGCAGGGACCCTGCAGGTACCAGAGCCCCGGCACCTCCACCTCTCTGAGGGGCTCATCTGTGTGGCTGCAGGTTCCAGTAATGAATTAGGAGAGAGGAGAGGGGGAGGGAGAAGGCGAATGCCATATCTATTATATGCAGCCTTGGCTGTAATAAACAGTGAAGCTGACTGCTCCCCGAGGGACTTGCTAATATAGGAGATTGATTCACTGCAGTGTAACCCCCCAAGGGCTTTACACACAACTCTGACTAAACTTCCTATAAAATCAATCCAGCCTTTTCACCACTTTTGACAGGGTGTTCTAATATTAATCTACTCCCCTTGTCAGTCAGCTCCGCTAACAAAGGCTCTAATGATCTTTAACCAGGCACAAGAAATACTACACAGGCAGGTGGGGGACTCTGGATCCCTCCAGAAGGAAAATATGCCATCCTTTGCATAGGTGAAGGGCTTGTGCTGCCGCCGAGAAGAATACTACTGTAATTATTATTGATAACGGCAGCGACGAAGATGCAAACAGCCTGCACGGCGAGGCCAGGCTGGGGCGATGGGTGTCCTTCAGCCTCACCTGCCCCAGGAAGACTCGAGCAGAGCCACGACGTCTTGCCAGGGAGGAAAAGGCGCAGGGCACGGCGATGGCAGCGCCCAGCGGTTGGAGAGACGGTGCCTGGGAGGCAAGGCAGCCGATGAGCACCCTCCTCCCACCCAGCCCCCGCGTAGCCTCGGGCGCCCGCAGGAGACCGAGCCCTCTTGGAAGACACCTAAAGCACCCGGCCCCTCTGATCAAGCCCAGCACAGACTATTGCCTGTCTCCTCTCCACACCTCTGCCTCTGACTCACGGCGAACTCATCTTCCCTGACAGCTCGACAGGCAGGAGCCCACCTCGCTCCCTCCGCACTGTAATTAGGCAGGTCCAGAGGCGCTGGGGCGGGCTGCCAGCACCCGGCAGGATGAGGGTGCTCCTGCTGCGAGAGGGGCCGAGCTCGCCTCTGACCCTCTGCCCAAGCCACTGGCTGCCACCGGCCGGCACAAGCCTAGGACTGAGCCCTGAGGGCACCTCCCCACTGCCTCTGCGACACCTCCGGCCGCAGCTCCGGGTACCGCTGATTTTCCGCCCCCTGAATCGATTCTTCCCACCTGCCCCGGTGAGGTGCGACCCCGTGGGGAAGAAGCTGGCAGACCTCATTTGGAGGTGTCGAATGGGCTTCGTTTGGTGCTAGATGTGTCCTAAAGACAAATTAGAGACTGTGGCCAGATTTTTCTTAAGCAGAAATTGGTGTTTTCTCGCATGCCAGCTCTCCCCTCACGCAGCGGCAGGCAGCGATGCCATGGAGCAGCGCCCTGCATCGCCTGCACCTACCGAGCATCCCTGGGTGTAAACCAAAGCATCGCTCCGGGCACAGGCCAGAGCTGGGCTGGTTTCAGCCCCGGTCAGTATTTATTCTCCGGGTTTGGAAGAAGCAGCTCTCCAAGAGCAGAGCCGCGTGCGGCGGCGTGCTCGGGCGCTGCACTCACTATGCCTTTTTTATTAGCGCAAGCTCACAGGCATGTACAACGCATGCAAGTTGTCAGCACGCTGGCTGCGGCTGCGGCTGCCTGGGGCTGAGCGAATTCCTCCTCCCCTCCCGCCCTGCTGCATGGTTTTTGCTAATATTTTGATGAGTGTGCTCCTGCGAGGCCTTGGCTGCCGGGTGCCTCCGGCTCTGCTGACTCAGCCTCAGCGCTGGGGGCGTCTGGGGACATCAGAGGTGTCTGCTGCTTGCCCGCCTGCTCCGCCAAGATGGATATTCGGCCTCGCAGGGCTTGTGTCGCTGGCCAGTCCCTGGGATAGGAGGCAGGGGAAGCCGGCTCGCTGGGCCAGTCTCGCTGCCTGAAAGTCATCTGCAAAGCTCGGGAGGGTGAGGCTGCTGGGAGCTGAGTTCTGTGAGCATCCTCCCTCGCTCAGCCCGATGAACTGCTTCAAATGGGCACCAGTAACCTTGGCTCTGTGCCGTAAACCCAACTGCTCCCATTACAGCTCTGGGAAGGGGCAGGGCAGATTATCCGGCAGCATAAGCCAGAAAAGCGCTGCTGAGCTCCGCGGGACTGAACGCGGCGTCTTGGCTTTGCTTCATTTGAACAGAGCCGATTTTTAAAGAGAGACGCTGGAAATCAGAGGCGGGAACTAAAAAGGGATGGCCGTCTGAATTGACCTAGTGGTTAACAAGCCCCCCCAAACCTGCAGGATCCCTTCACAGAGCTTCATCCTACGGCAAACGGAATCACAAATATTTACTCAAAACCAATGCCACGCAGGAATCATCAGGAAATCCCTGCCTCGGGATCACCTTAATGCCTTCCACCAGAAAAGGAAATCCTGAGCAGGTATTACACCACCAGAACATTATAAACAAGTCTAATGGTTTGCTTTGCTTCCCCCCTTGACACAACTCTTAATTATGCATCTTGCAAATGCGCTCGGAAAATGGATTAGCCGCAGCAGCTGCTCGCTACCACGGCAGAGCCTGCTCTGCAGCGGCTCCAAAGCGTGATCCTCCTTCCCTGCTCCGGCAGCGCAGGCGTGTGATGGGGACGGACACGCGCTGGGCTGGCGGGGAGATAAGCCGGGCTTTGCAGCCCAGACAGGAGCTGTTGTGCTGGGATGGGTCACACGAGCCGGGAATCAGGGCGATGGGTGCAAGGATGGGGCACTGTTGTGCGCCTTGTTTGGCAGCAGGATGGCAGGAGAGAAGACGGGAGATTAGCAAAGCCAAACAATCGGCACATTAAAGGGATTTATCTCAGCAGCCTGGCAGGACAGGCGTCTGCTCCTGCAAACCCCTACGGGACAGGGCACCATTCTGTGTAGCACAGCCTCTCCTGAGTCCCAGCTCAGCAAGAGGCTGGGGAGCCCCGGCCAGCACCAGTGATCACAGGGGACCATTTATCATTTACAGGAGCCAGCTTTTTGTCCTCTGGTTATTCAACTCCTGGCATAACAACTTCCTTGCCCAACCCTATCGCTGATGGGAACCCCGGGGACGGAGGAGTCCTGGGGCAGGAGCGGTGCCACGTGCTGATGGCTGCGGGCACACCGTGGCCAGCCCCTCACCCTGGCACGTTGGACACGCACCTGCCAGCATCCCTGTCTGCCTCGGCTCCTCAGCCACGCTCATCACCGACGCAGACGAGGAGCCATCGACTCAATAAGCTCCTGAGGACACCCATTAATAAGCCGCTACTTATCCCTCCGTGCTCTGGAACCGCCAGGTGGGCAGCGCACCCGCAATGCAACTTCTCGCTCAAGCAGCAGTGACTTTGACCGTGCAAAATCACACTCTATTCTGGCCAAATTAACTCGGTAATGCCTCGCATTAGTGTAAAATCCTCCATCAAACCATGAAGGCTGCCGTTAAAAACACTCAGGGCCAAAGAAGTATGGTGGCGGGGGAAGGAGCGCGAGAGGAAGAGACCTGGAAGACTCCGAGGCGCCTCTGACGGAAGGACGCACGGACATCGAACGCGGCTTAATTAGGAGAACGCGACTTTCCGACCAGCGCTCCCCATCCGTGTGACGCCGGCAGAGGGAAAAGGGAAGAAATTGCCAAAGAGCTTGTTTGTTTTGCAATTAGGGGTGAAATAAAAAATTACTTGGTGTAATTAGCCCTCTTTCAGGAAGGGAACCGTGCAAAATAAACTCCGTTTCATTAGTGATGCCGGCGCGAGTCTCTCCTGCGCTCTATATGTTTAAGCGAAAATGTGGAAGGTCAATTTGCTATGTAAATTTTCGCAAATTTAGCTAAAACTAAAGCGATTACCCTAATGTGTATGCAAATTAGCCTAATTGATAAAGACTCCTAGCTTTAAAGGAGGGGAGGGGGGGGATTTATTCCAGTTGTAGTGATCCTCTAAAGCGTTTCTTTGCCCAATAAAGGAATGATATCTTGACAAATTAAAGAGAATATAATGAAATCAGATTAATTAATGCTAAGACCAATTAGCACACGCAAAGAGAGAGGGAGAGAGAGATTTACAGAAGCAAAATTCACTAGAGAAGACTGCGGGAATTCATCATCTGTCACGAAGACATTTACACACCTTCATTTCCTCGGGAGGAACGAGGAGCTCTCTGCCGACACAAGTGGTTTGCTTTGCAAATCCAGAGTTTGGCCAAACGGTGAGGAAAAGAACACCTCTGGAGGCAGCGGTGCAGGGGGACGGATGAACCCCTCGGTCTTTGTGCCATCGTAGCTGTGCCCAGGGGCTGGTGCCCCCCATCCCCAGCTCCCTGCTCGATGGGCAGCGCGGTGCAGGCAAAGGGCTGGTTGGACCGGACCACAGAGAAGCTTCTCCTGGCAGCAGCCCAGCACGGAGCGACGCGCCTGACCCCGGCACATCTCTGCTTGGCCGCCCGTGGCACGCGGGGAGCATTAATTACACCGAAATGGGAAGCGGCAAATCCAACCTCGCCCTGCTACCACGATAAAACTCACATGAAGTCATAAAAATAATTGCCAGCAACGCCGCACGTAATATCCTTCTGTGTCATCTCTCTCCTGTTGGCAATAAAGCTACCTAACAAATTAGCTACAAGGGAGGGCCCGTTTATTTACCTTGTAATTAGACCCTGCTGGAAAATGCTTCCTATGAAACGTGGTGTGTGTGGGGGGATACAAATCAGGGAGAGTCAGTGCGTGGTGAGGTCCCTGTGCAGACACCGGCAAAGCTCCACGGAGCTGAACGTGGTTGGGAAGCAGTATCTGGGGTGAGCCCCCAGGGACCCCCCACACCAGGAGCTTCCCCAGACCCCACCCTGGGAGCCCCACAGCGGGGTGTGTTCCCCAGCCCTGCCCCGCTCATGCCCTGCCACAAGAGCGCCCTGATGTCGTGTTGCTGGGGGACCGAGGGGCACTGGCTTGGCGCCGGCCCCAGTCCCGTGCCCCTGGGTCCCCTCTGCCCCCTCCATTAGACCCTGGCAGAGCTGGGAAACCTTTTGCTCCAGCCATTCCACTGCAGGCAGCTCTGAACCACATCTCCCGGTTTGTTTGTACCCTTAGAGCATCTCACGGGCGCCACACGTGAGCTGGGGCAGCACAGGAGCAAACACACCAGGCGGACAAACACCCTGGAGAGGGTCCTGTCTTTCCGCCCTCCTTTCTTTTTTTGCCACCCTCTTTTCTCTCTTGTTTTGTTGTTGATTTTTTCCCAGCATTTTATCATCTACAAAGACAAGCAGCAAGGAGGAGAGAAAAGCTGCACCTTCAGATCATCATCAGAAATCTCTCCTCGCTCCGTTTTCCTGGGCGATTTGTTAAAACGTAAAACATTAAAGCAAGGCTGGGGGGGAAGTGAGGGGGGAGATGTGTTTTTTTCGACTTTGTCTCTCATTTGTTAATTGAGCTCATCAGCGAAAATCATTCGTGGCAGAGACGGGGGAGCGAAAAAAACCCGTGGAAGGAGCTGATCATATGCAGGGGAAATAACTCAGATGTGAAAATACTTCAGACTGGGAGATTGCACTATTTATTCACACAAGTGTCCTGCTGCGCTTCAGAAATGCAGTGATTTAATGAGCTGCTGCAAAGGTGTTTGTTATTAAGGAATCCCGTCTCCGGTTATTCTCCCCCATGCGATGAAGATGGAGCCCGGCAGAAGTTCTGACTCGGCGCCTTATTAAAGATTTAGAGGCTCTTCCCTCCCACTCCCCGGCTCCGAAGCGCCTTTTGAATCCGTTCCAGAATTAAACACTGTACAAGCCGAGCAGGGGCTTGTTCGACGCAGATGCCGAGCGAGAGTTAAGAAGAAATTAGAAAGGCATTTGTGTTAACAGATGTTCCTCCTCTCTGCCTTGGATCGGTGGCGAGCGGGGCCTGGCGAGAGCGGCGCAGGGGCCCAGGGGAGCTGGGGGGCAGGGAGCCGCTGCTCAAACCCCGCGCGGTGCCGCAGGAGGGACCGGGGCTGAGCAGCGCCTCAGTTGCCCCGAATCTCCCCTACGTGCCGCGGAGCCCAGCACAAAGATGTGCATCGCCGCCGATGGCTCACCTGGATGCCCTGCGTGCCTCACGGAAGTTAAACACACCCTCTGAGAGCGAAGTCACCCTGGCAAAGCCTTGGAGAAGGACAGACACCCTCTGTCCACCCCAGCCCGCTTCCCGGGACCTGCTGGGATGCGGCGCTGGGGACTGGTAGGAGCATCCCAGTATTCCCAGTGGTGTTACTGAGCCTCCCATTCGGCCTCGACACACCTGGGCCACCAAAAACACCCTCGGCAGCAGGCGGGCTCTGCTCCAGCACCCGCACCCACACCCAGCATCTCAGCGCTGGGGCCGAGCAGGTCACCAAAGTCCCCTCAGCATCAGGAGCACAAAGGAGCACCAAGGACGGAGGAGAAGCGTCCGCTGCCGCGCCCCAGACCCCGTGCGATTTTGAACCCAGGCCACGCAGCTCGGGCTGCAGGGCTGGCGCGCTCGCTCCTCCTTTCAAGTCACTGGAGCACGGCTATTACTGGGAGGCTAAGCAGCGCTAATGGAGAGCGCCTTCCAAGTTTCATTTTCCTCTGTAATGGAAAATGCAAGAGCGAGATTTCAGTCTGTGAGCCCTTCTCTGAAAAAACAAATATCTTTATTGGCACTGGACAGCCTGCCAATCAGGCACAAAATTGCTGGCTTCTCTTTCTCCCCTGAAGGAATGCCTCTGCATACAAAGATACCAGCAAAACTTCAGGGCCCGGAGGATAAAAGGCCCTTCTCTGCCTTTCAGTGGGTGATTTGCAATGCATTGCTTCAGCATAATTTCCCATCTCCACCGCTCACAAAGGAAGCTCTGTTGCTATCTGTGAGTTTAATAATTTCTCTTCCCTACACCTTGCATTCATAATGCATCTTTCAACACCTCGGCTCCTGCTCTCCAACCGGGCTGCGGCTCTGCCTGAGCTCTCCCTCTTAGTTAGAGCCAAAGCGGTAATAAACACAGAGCCTTAACATTCAAAAGACATCTTGAGCCGGGGAGCGGGTGGGATGCTTGTCTGGAGGAGTGAAGCGGCAGGCGCCTCGGCCAGCCCAGCTCTTCACGAGCTCTCCATCCTCCAGTCCCTTCTGCAGGGACAGTGTCTGGACGAGCATCCCTCATCCCATGGCAGCCACAGGTTGCAGGGCACGGTGGTCCCCTGGCTCCGGCTCTCCGAGGAGCGGCAGCTCTCGTGAGGCACGTCGCTCTGTATCCATGTGGCCTCTGCTACCTCCCGAGTCCTCAGCACACCAAGCAGGTCCGCACCACCCCGAGAGGGAAGCTGCCGAAACTCGTCACCACCTGCTCGCAGACTGGAGGATTTGCATAAGTTATTCCCCAAAGCCTTCAGCCCCCACAGGACGCGTTCTTTATCCATTTAGCCGGGAACGCAACGATGAAGAGCCGGCAGATACCCAGCCTTTGCAAAATTAGTACAGGAGGCTCCGAACCATCCACCCATGCATCTGTTACAGCAGCCGCATCCGACCACCTCTGGTGCACCGGCATCTCTGGCAAAACCGCGGTGCCCACCAGCGCCCAGCGCCGCGGCCGCCTCGCAGAACCAGGACGATACCGGGCTGCACACACCGAGCCCTGCAAATCTGCCCCCAGCGAAGGCACACGGGGCTGCGGCAGCTCGCGAGGCAGCGCGCGCCGGGCTGCTCCGCACAGGTACCAAGTTCTGCAGAAACGTTCAATTATTCATCGGCTGGAGCTCGCTCGCCCTCCGCTTGCTGTGCGGGCGGATCGTTAATTATCTCTTTATGCAATGGGGGCAGCGGAAGAGACAGCCCAAAACAGGAGGAGGAACGGGTGGTGCCCCCCACCCAGTCCCCCGCCTGCCTTCAAGCGGGAGGAGAGACCCACCCCGAGGAGACCCGCGCCCCAACCAGAGCCCAGCGCGGCGCAGAACGCGGCGACTTTCCTCATTTACTTTTTGGTACAGTTTGCCACACAGCGCAACTGTACACACATAAATAATTCAGACCACTAAAGACTGCTGCAGAGGCGACTTTCCTGGGGATTTAATGTTCACATCCCTCGCATTCCTGCCACAGCAAAAAAGAAAAATTACAAATTGATCTACAAGACCGGACTCCCCTCTCCTACTCCTTTGCGGCTGCTTCATAAATAACGGTTGAGTCCGTGCCCGGCTGGGCTCACCCCGGGGGGCTGCGGGCAGGGGCTGGGGGCTGTGAGCCTGCCAGGGATGGCTGGTGCTGGGGTGAGGGGTGCAGCGTGGACAGACGCTGGGCAGCTCCCTGGGGGCTCCTAAAAGAGTCCCTGGGTCCCCAGCTCCATCTCCTGCCTGCTGGATCTCCTGCCAGGCTCCTGCTGCCCAGGAGGAGCGGCCGGTCATGCCGGAGGCTGCTCCTCACCTCCTCCAGCTCCTGGGGCTTCGCATGAAGTCCTTGACATTTTCCCTCTCAAGGGGCAAGTCCCTGGTGCATCCTCACAGAGTAATTGTGAAATTATTATGGTTGGCGTTTTAATTTAAATTGGATGGAGAAATGTTGTACTGCGGCTGACTCATTTGCTATGGATTTTCACTTAACCAAATTGATTAGTCAACCAACTAGACTTAACTTGAAAGTTGTAATCATTCATTATTAGATCTAATTTTCCTGTCGCTCCCAGACCGCGTTCGGAAATAGAACTGCAAAGACTTCAACGAAGTTAGGGTGGAGCAGCTGAAAAACTTCAGGCTGAGGTGGCTGGTGCCACCCTCCTGCCTGGTCGGTGCCAGCATCCTCTCCTCAGGCTGCAGGAGCAGCCAGGCTGCCAGGAGACGTCCACGAAATACAGCACCAAACCCATCCCTCCCGCAGCTTGTAGTGTAAATTAAACAGCGCGAGGTGAGGAGCCTGTGAGGAACCAGCTGCTTCAACAAAAACCTGTTGCCTGACATTAAGCTCTCATGCTTCAATCAGCTCTTGCTCGCCACCAACACGCACCCCGGGTGGTTCCAGTGCCAGCTTGGTGCAGAGAGGGGCCAGGAGGAGATGGTGGGGACGGCAGAGCCAGATTCAGCCCCGGCTGCGGTGTCCCCATCACTCTACACAGCTCACAGCACCAGCATCCATCCTCCCCGGGGATGGGGACCGCTGTCCCTCGCAGGAAGGTGACGCTCCACTCCCCTCTCCCCACCTGTGCCCAGGTTTGAGAACAGCTCCGCGTGGCTCTAATTACTGCCAGGCACCACTGGGGCCACCGTCTCTTGAAATAAGCAGGCTGCATGCCAATTAATACCTTTAATTAACAGCACGGGCTTGCCGGAGGGACTGGGACTTGCTCTCCCAGATGGACTCCGCTGCCTGTTGGTCTGAGCGGCAAGGTTCTGCCAGGGCAGCCTGGCCGGGACCCACCACTGAGACGCTCATTAATTAAAACAACTGCAAAGGAGGAGAGACCCTGGGCGGGACAGCCGGACAGACAGCGAGGGACAGACACGGCAGGCGCTGCTGCTCACCTCCCCAGGCCAGTGAGTGTCACGGAAGCAGGCAGGAGGCAGAGCTTTATTCAAAGCTATGGACGTGAACATCTCCAAAAGCTTTTAACGGAGGCCATTATTCCCACCCCAAGAATCGATGCATTTTAATTCCCTCCGAGCTATTTGTTTGGCTTTGCTTCTCTTTTTCAAGCACACGAGCGGCGTTTAACAAAACGAGGGAGCCCTGCAAGAGAGGCTGCCCGTTGCATTTTTCCCTTGAAACGCCTGGAAGTTCATTTTCAAAGCAGGGCAGTTTTCTCTGAATCGATGCATATCAACCCAAATCAATAGTTACTTTACGCAGATGGGCTGAGACACCTGAGTGAGAGCGCTCTGTGCCATCCGCACCCCAATCTATACGGCTTTCAACGAGTCAATGCATTTAAGCAGCCTCTACTGTCTTTTCACTGAGAAATAACCCGTTTGCAGGTCAGACAGTCCCTGGCTGTGGAGCCTGGCAATGCCCCGGTGCTTTGGGGGCCGCCGCTGCCCTCAGCCCCCCACCACAGCCAGGGAGCCCTGCTCGCAGTGACCGATGGGCAGCAGCAACACCAAGCTTTGCAAACCCAAACAAACCCGGTGTTTAGCAAGAGATGCTGGTAGCCCCACTGCCCCTCCCAGCTCAGGATGGGAACCTCCTCTGGCGAGCCACGCCAGCTCCTGACCGCTTCCATTCCCACCGACGCTTCCAGAGCTTTTTCATCTGGCTTTGCTCTTCCGTAGAGCAGTCGCCGGCGCGTCCAGGTGCGCTGGCATGAAAGGCGGAACGTAAGCAGATTTTTGCTGGACACAGACATTCAATTTAGTTGAAAGGCTCTGCCAAGTGCGGTGCCTTCAAGGAGAGAGAACCACGAGCTCAACTCGTCCCAGATACTGGGGAGAACTCCAGGCAGGGAGACTGGCCAGGGCTGGCGACTGCCACCAAATGCCTCTGTGCTGTTCAGAGGCAGGCGTTCGTTCTCCGCAGCTTTTTCCCCCCCTTCCTTTTGCTGTATGCAAATCGCTGCTCTCTGAGAGTTATTAGATAACAAAGGGCTGTTTTCTCTGCAGAGGCTTCCTGCTCTCTGAACCTTGGGAGGAGGATAATTAAGGAATGCCAGAGGAAGTCGCGCAGAGGATCATTTTCACCCGCTCCCAGCAGTCTCCTGGAGGAAATCACAACAGGTTTCCTCCATCTGAACGCAGCTGGGGTTGGAAGGGAGCGGTGGCCAGTGTGGGTCCCTGGGTCAGCTGCCCCTACACACCCCCTCCTCCAGCAGGACCTGGGATGCTCACCCTGGACCCTTTCTTCAGCCCAAAGCAAGGTGCCCAACCCCGATCTGCATCCTGACAGAGGCCACCCTGAGCTGGCCGTGCCACGGGCTGCTGCTGGGCAGCCCCTTGCTTTGCGCTCCAGACCCCAAGGGGCTCCCCCCAAAGCCCCCTTGCCAGGGCTGCCCTCGCTGGGCACCCACTGCCCGTCTGGCAGAGGATGCTGGCGGGCCGCATCCTGCCCACGGCTGCCGTGTTGCCATGGAGAAGATTTCTGTGCCACCGGTGGCACAAAGCAAATGGCGCTTTCCCGAGCTCGCCTGGGACGCAGCTCTAACGAGGAGGAGAGCGGGAAGAGGGCTTGCTTTCTGCCTGCTTTCCTTGCAGAAATCACAGGAGAAAACACAAAAAAGCCAAACGGCACAGGCTGGGAGGGGCATCTGCAGCCCAGCAGCGCTGGTTCTGGACCACCGCAGGGTGACGTGGCCCCGTGGGGAGCTGGCAGTGATGCAGCGCAGCCAGCAACGAAGCAACAGGTCAGAGGAACTGCAGGAGCCGCAGCAGCTCCCCCGCGAGAGCCGCCAGCCCTTCCCACACCGGGCTCATCCCACCTCTGCAGCCTGTCTGTGCAAACGAAGGTAGAGGGGCCGCGTCTTCACCCCCTCGCCGGCAGCATCTGCCTCAGCAGCACCTCTGCCAGGAGCCGGCTGGTTCGCTGGCCACAGCTGACCTCTGCTATCGTCAGAAACCGAGCGTCACAAGCACAGACGGGGCCCACAGCTCATCCCTGTTCCCTTCTCCACCCTTTGCACCCACCACATCTCCACACCAGCCCTGGGATGCGAGGGTGAAGGGACTGAGCCGGTGGCACCGGGGTGAGCGGCATCCCGGGCACCGCATGGCTGCCCTCGCCGTTGCTGCAGCCCGTTCAGGTTCATAAATTCTCATTTGCTCTATACCGTTTGATTCCTGAGCATCTCCCAGACACTTCCTCACTTTACTACAATTGATGGGATCATGTGCAATTTGTAAATGATATTAAGTGAGGTAATAACACTCTGGGAACCAAGTGAAAATCATAAATTATTAAGAATTACTGCACCGAAATGTTACTACTTTGCTTTTGTACCTGACTGATGGCTCACATGCTGTCTGCTCTGCCCCGGAGACCTTCAAACCCGCTCTTCCCCATCCATTACACCTACACGGAAACCCGACGGGGGAAGCGCGGGGTGAGCCAGAGGAGCAGCTTAGCCAGCACTTTCCTCTCCGCCTGAACTCGGGAAACGGCGCGAGAAAACTCTCACATCTTTCCCCGAGACCTGCGCGGGGCCCGAGAGAACCCTCTCCGTGCAGAGCGCCTCCGCTCTTTCCGTCGGCAGAGCTCTACCTGCATCGCCAGTGAGGGCACCACAGCAGTTGCCCCAGCCCCTGTCACACCAGCAGGTCCAAAGCAGGAGGGCAGGAGCATGGCCAGTGCTGGGGCAGGACGCTGGCAGCCCGAGCCCCCCACGCTCCTGCTGCAGCGGCTCAGGCATTTTTCAGGCCGATCGAAGCAGCCGGGCACCCCGTAGACATAATGACTGCATCGGCCTGAATGCAGAGCCAGGCGGGGGAACGGCTCCAAGTCTGGCCGAGCAGACAGAGCCCTGGCAGAGCCGGGCATTATTTATAATTTAACTTACAATTTGCTGCTCCAAGGCAGTGGTTTAAAGTGGTTGGGTGTCAGCGTGCCTTTGGAGGAAGGAGTGGGACGGGTGAGGAGAAGCGCCCGGCACTTCCCCACTTCCCAACCCGGGGCATTCGACAGGCTCTTTGCGCAGGGTCTGACCTACTTTGGATGGCACGAGCAGCCTCCAGCATTAACAAAAGAAGACAAAATTGCAAACTCCAACCCAGCAGGCTGCCAGAACACAGACCCAGCCGCTCCGCCCAGCAGTCAGAAGCAATTTGGGAACAGCGCCGCGGGTAATGATGGCTGTGCATGAGGGAGCCAGGCTGGGGGGCACTGGGAGAGGAGACACCGGCACTGGGGCAGCTTCTCCCTCAGCTACCAGTGCCCAGGAGGTGCTGCCCCATCCTCAACCCTCTGCCCAGCTACCGGAATATCCTCAACGTGACACTGGGGCCACGGAGGGGTGCGAAGGGAGATGCTGTGACAGCAGAAGGGGCGTCTTCCAGTGCTGGTAGTGAGACAGGAGCCAGGGTACCATAAAAATGTTTTGTCAAAACTTTTTCTCTCCCGCGGAAAACAAGGTTTTCAATCAGCGTTTCTGGTTGAAAGCAATCTGCTTCCTTCGAACAGCTTTCCAGATCCAGCAGTTTGGGCCAAAAACGTGTCACTTTTACGCCAGCTCTTTTCTCATCTTTCAGCAGAGTATTTTTTACTTTCGACAAAGCCATAAACCACCCTGTGCCAGGCGTTAGGCAGGTTCTCCGTGTGTAGCCACCCCAAGCGGCATTTTACACGAACAAGGTATTAGAGATATCCCTCCTGCATCCCATCTCCTTGCAGGGCTGGGCGAGGAGCATCCCCCAGCGCAACGCTCTGCACCCCTCGTCCCAGCTCCCAGCGAGGGCTCCCTCCTGTGCAAGAGAGGTGTGAAAATCCAGGGCGATGAGATTGCACCGGTAGCTCAAGAGGCTGCAAAACAGAGTCCCGGCAAGGCTGTGCCGAGCTGCGAGACCCGCGGCGGCTGCTGGCACCGTCAGAGGGGCTGGGGAGGGGAGGATTGCATCCTGCCTGATTTAAGCCGCGGCTGTCAGATCAGTGCAGTAGCTCGTAAGCTGTCAAGTCACATTTTCAGAAGCAAATTGCTTTCATAATTAATTTAATTATTATTACAGTGCCGAGTTTGTGTATCTGCTTAATAAACGTAATCAGGTTTTGCCCTCAGCCTCCTTCCCTATTTCTTCTCCTTCCTTTCGCGAGTTGGGTGGTTTGGGGAGGGGAGAAAACCCAGGCGCGGGCCGAGTAATTAAAGTTTCGGTTGTTGTCATTCGCTAAAAAGGTAACGCGTTTTAATTATCCTGCGAGCCCGCCCGTGCCGACGCAGCCCCCGTGGCTGCCGAACCCCCAGCCCCAGCGCTCGGCTCCTGTGCCAGGGCTGCTCCTGCCTCCCCAAAGCCAGGGATTCTGCGTTGCCACGGAAACCAGCGGATGGAGCCCCTCACATCTCGCTGCTGCTGCTGCTGCTGCGAGCAGAGCTGGACCCTGCCCCAGTCCAGAGGGGTCCTGGGGGTGCCCAGGCACCCCCAAACCACCAGCAAACCCTACCCAGCAAACCCTTCAGCGGCGCAGGCTGGGTCCCCGGTGAGAGGGCCTGTGGGGAACCCTGTGCTGTGACAGCTGCCCAGCCGTGCTGCCCCTTCTTCATCCCAAAACTATGGAGCACCAGTTCACCCCAAGCCGAAGAGCATTGCATCAGCATCATTACCTTTATCAAGCAAACTTGTAACCTAATCAAACAGATATCAACTTGGTTTGACAAGATCTCCTTTCCATGCACCCCTGTTGACTGGCATTTATTATATTACCTCCTTTAATTTTTTATTAATGAGGTCCCGTATCAGCTCTTCCATTATATTGTCCGGGATTGATGTCAGCCTGACAGGACTGTAATTACCCACATTATCCCATCGACTCGTTGGAAATGCTGGCACGCCACGAGGTTCCGGACAGCCCCCGGAGCCTCCTCAGCCAGGGTACCCGGTGAGCAGTGTGCCCAGGACCGGAGCCACTGTGCCAGCGCCGTGCCAGCACAGCTCGTCCCCCGCCAGCAGCTCTCTGCCAGACGCAGCTAGAGGGGCTCTCTGTCCTGTCATCTTATTAATTCCTAATTTCCAATTTGCAGGAGGAGAGAACCTTAGCCCTCCATCACGCCAGCCCAGCAATCACAGCGATGAGCCAAGTATCTCTGGACAGTCTTTAATTTATTTCCCGGCGCACACGGACACTGCTGAGAGACTTGATGGCACCAGCTTAAACATAATAAATTACTCAAGTACCAGAGATTAGTTAATAAAGTGTCAAGCGCCCGTAAAGTGCTGCTTTGTCAGAGATACAAAATATTCCTCTGTTCCTCCCAAGATAAATAGCTCCAGGGAGGGAGGAGCACCCCTTCTCCCGGGCACCGCTGCCTCGCAAGCGGGCGCTCCCTGCGCGCAGCGTCCCTGCCCCAGCACCGCGGTGCGGGATGCATCCCCTGCACAGGGCACCCACGCCAGGATCTGGGCACTCTCGGCCTCTCCCCACTGCCCTGGCCAGCTCCAGCGCCTGGTCGCTCACCGGCACGGCCGGCTGCCGTGCGGACACTGCAATCGGGAAGGACACGAGATGCAATGGTTGCCTGAGCTGCTGGAGGCCCCCGGCGTCGCGGGAAACCTTCTGCTACCGCCCAGACGAAGCCAAATCACCGTTCAGGCTGAAAATTCCCTCTGACTGGACGTCGTTTGGAGGACGTCCCAGGCAAACAGAGCGTAGCTCGGGCCAGCCACTCGTGGCACAGGCTGCTCCAAGCTGCCAGGCTGCACGTCATGACCTGCCGGCTGCCCGGCACGGGGGCTGCAGGTCAGGGCAATGGGCACAGCACCGAGGCCCCAATCCTGCCCTCTGGCTTTGCAATCAGATGCTCCCGCTAACACCAGAGCTGCTGGGGAATCCCTGGGCAGAGCAAATCCTACTCCCAAGGTTGGCATCCCTTCCATCTCCTCCTCAAGCCTCACGTCCTGGGCAGAGGGTCCTGGCGGCGCTGAGAAGTCAGAAATCGGAGATTAAACAGCCTGTTCCCAATGAGCTGGGCTTGAGGCTGTGCAGGAGGACAGCAACTGGCAGCTCCGAGGCATCGACGGAATGCCAGAGCCCATCTCACTGGGTGTTTCTGCGCTGATACTGTTTGATTTAATTACCAGACAATGGAAAAGGCAGCTAGAGAAGGGTAATTACAGAGTGAGGTAGGATTATTTGGGGTTGAGATCATAAAATATTCTGCAGGCAGCTTTCAGGAGCCCCGTGCTCCATCACTGCTGCCCAGGGCTGCCCTTGCAGTGCCGTGGGTGGGCTGGGGGCACTGCTGGCTCCAGCTCCCCCTCGTTCCATTGCGCAGCAACAGCGTTACAAGGAGGGGATCAGATATTCAACAAGGCTCCCAGATCTCCCGTGTCGCAACCGAATGTCTGCAGGTTGTGCTTTGGCTTTTTCGTTCCCGAGGAGCTCTGTATTTAATCAAAACGTAGGAGTGATTTCATACCACCTGAAACGCAGACCTGCGCCCGTCCGCCTCCCCGCTCCCCGCCACAAATCACGCCGGCTTCTGGCCACGCCGCGCGCCGAGACAGCTCTTGCTCTCCCCTCTCCTTTGGAGAGAGACGGTGCTGAATTTCCCTTGTCAGAGCGGTTGTATTTATCCCATCGGTGCCTATCGCACCGTCGCCGGCTGACTCACACGCCCGGAGATTCATTCTGCTCCTATAAAATAACAAATGAGATGAAGGGTTTCGAGGAAAGTTTCCTTGACAGGCCGAGCTCAGCTCCCGGAGTCTCATCCTCTGCTGCTGGCAGGCGGGCGGGATGTTCTCGTGGGTCTGCTGCAGGGACCGAGCCCAGTCCCTCGGGGTTTCCACGGGGCACTGTTCCCACTGGGTCCTGAATGATCCCATACGCCTCATGCGCCATATATACCCTCTATATATTGAGTGGGAGAGGCACTCTAAGCGAGAGCACGCTGCACCTAACCAAGCGCACAACTCCCCACCCTCTTTCTGAGGTGCCCACGCACCACGGCGAAGCCTGAGCTGCAGCACAAACCACTTGTTTCATCAAAACCAAAATAAACCACGGTCTGAGACTCCCGCAGAGCATCCCCAGGCCCTGCTCCACCATCACCCCACGCTGGAGGGAGGGTGCCAAGGGAGAGCTCTCCCAAGGCTGCTCAGACGAGGCAGAATTTAGCCGCGTGTGGTTTTCCTCTTCCCTCCCTGGCTGCTGCTGGCCCTGTGGTGTTGCTAAGCAATGGGGAGAGCAAGCCCAGCCCAGCCTGCCCTGCACAACAGACAAATCTTCAGGCTGCAAAGCGGCACCTCAGCCCGAGTTCACGGGGCCCTGGATCTCCCCAAGCCCCTCCATGTCCCCCGGTGCCATCGGGAAGGGGCCCTGCTCCCGAGCCAGCCCATCCCCTCTCCGGCAGCGCTGCTCCCACACGCCCAGCCCGATTTCCTTCTGGGCTTTAAACTCCCTCTGCTTGGATCAATTAGAGTATTGACACGGACGCGCTGCAGATCAAACCTGCCACCCCTGTTTACACGGTGTATGACTGCCGGTCAATAATCCTTGTCGGAAATATCTGGTGTATTTGCTTGATACAACCTTTGGGGCTGGGGAAACCACCAGGGCTTGAAACAACGCATTTTAAACAGGATTTCCTTTTTTTAAGCCTCGGCGCAATTACAGAGTCATTTTCCTGCTGCTGTTCCCTGCCTCGCGTAGAGGGAGAGCGGCGCCGGCTCACAGGGAGGGTCCTGTCCTCGCCAGCATTAATAACCTGCTACTGAGCAATGCCCAGACAACGGGGATCCACAGGCAGCTGGGCACGCTCTCGCCCCATGTGAAGAAGGAGAAGGACCAGGGAGCATCCCATAGGAGGGGATGGGATGATTCCCATAGGAGGGGATGGGATGATTCCCGTGGGAGGGGATGGGATGCTTCTGGTTGGAGCAGGGAGTGCCGCCCCACAGCACCCCGGGAGGAGAGCCTCACCCAGCACCGAGGAGCCCCGAGGGCTGCCCACCTCAGGAGAATTGAGAACTGAAATTTGTGTGCACAGCATCTGCAGGGGTAGACAGATTATTCTGGAGCCTAAGAAACATTCCCTTGCTGCTTGGATGCTCTTGGGAAAATCTGGTCCAACATATGCAGGCAATTAATGTGATATCAGGAAAAAAAAAACCCACAACACAACAACCCACAAAAACAAAACTCCCCAAAGCCGAGCCAAAACAAACCAAAGACAAAACACAGCCCCAGGTGACACCAGCAGCAGCAGGCTCAGGGAAGCGCAAGCGCTGATGAGAGAAGCTGCATCGTAATGTTGAGGTTTTAGCCCTAACGCCACCTCGAGAGCCCGGTGGGAGCCGCCCGGGGAGGCAGGTCCCTGCCAGCTCACAGCCCCCAGCGAGGACGTGCGCGGGCTCACGTCATGGCGAGGTCACGGTCGGCCCCAAGGAGAGCTGAGCGGCCAGAGCTCTGACCTTGAGCGGACATCTCTCTTTGCAGAGGCATCTCCCTTCGGAAAGTCCAGGTGAGGATTTCTTCTTGAAGCAATAATCCCGAGTAGATTAGCAAAGCCCCGACTCAGACTAGCGCCAGAAGAGCCCACCACCGAATCCGGAGAATTCCGATCACTTTTTTGAGTAAACTCCAACCGGTTACGCAAGAACCCGTAATTCCCTTGTGTACATCTTTGCATGCTTTGCTAGAGTTTGTGGAGTCTATTTACCACATCTAAGACCAATTTCCCTCCCTTCAGTTGCTTTGAAGATAATTGAAGGTCCTTGCATCGTCTGCTTTCGAATGTAAAAGCCGGCTAATGTCGAAATCGATGCCTCCCAGTTAATGCTGCCTCTCTGGCGGCATCGAGCGGTGTGTAACACAGCCCTGGGTGACTGGATCAGCAGATCTTTGCTGGCCAGGCACTTTGTTAATCAGCGCAGGCTGGGAGCGAGTCCCGCACCCTCTGATAGCACCGACCGTATTGAGCTGTTAAATCCGAATTAAATATTTAATAGGGCACTTTGCAGCGCCGCGCCGCGGGGGCAACCCCTCGGAGCCGAGAACAGCCTGGCCCTGCCCACCTGTGGTGGAAACCGCTGGCCCTGCAGCACCTCACCCCAGGCTCGTGCTGCAGCTTCCCACTGTTCCCAGTCCCACGAGGAGGAGAAGCCAGGCTTCCCCACGCCGCGATGACTCTCAGGTCAAGGATCGATTTCCCGTGCCGAGCCACGAGCACCAGCCCAGACGATGAAGATATATCTGAAACCCAGTTACTCCTGTTATCATCAACATCGGAGCCTAAAGCTCTTGTTAAGATCTGTCCTGGGCACTGCACAGCCAGGAGGAGAGGGACAGAGAACGTTCTGGAGAGCTCGTGACGGAGCCAGGCGGGGAAAGGTGGCCAGGTGGTGTGGTGACACCGATTAGGGGACGCCAGCCCCATGTCTGGGCCATTCCCAGCATGGCTGCAATGACACAACCGCTCGTGTCCTGCTCCCCGGGGAGCTGCTCTCCCAGCAGCCTGCTCCCAGCTCTCCAGCATCACCCCACTGCCCCCTCGTCTGCACTGCCCCTGAACACCAGGAATGGCTCCCATCACGAAAAGCAGCACAGGTGACATTTATGATTTGGGTTTGTCACCTGCAAAACCCAAACGAAATGTGAAATTAGCCGAGGATCTTTGCGAGGCACCTGCAGAGTGCGACTCGGGGATGTGGAGGGGATAAAGGTCCCCCTGGGACAGCGGCCACCTCCCACTGGCCTCTCGAGCTGATCTGGGGAGGCCAACGGCCCCTGGGCAGCGAGAGCTCAGATCTAGAGAAACCATCAATCCTCTGGAGGGTTTGAATGGCAGTAGAAGGAAAAAAAACCCAGCCCTTTGGGGAGCTGAGCTGCCATCAAAGAAAAGCTTTGAGAGGGAGGAAGGAGCAGAAATGTCAGGCTGGAAATGGATTGGATTGTGCCACAGTCAATAAAACAAGTGACCTTCGTGTGGAGCTGTAATGGGGTGGTGGGTTTGGTGTTTAATTCACAGCTTCCCTCGCTCCCCACGTGCCCGTCACCTCCGCTCCCGGTACCCGCACGCGGAGCTGGATCACACCGAGCCCTCCCCCCTGCCCCTCATCCCGCCCCGGTCAGGATGGAAACACTGCCCAGGGCCAGTTCCCACCATTCTCCCAATTATCCCTTTGCGACCTCCCCGCCGCGCTCTGCCAGGTGCCTGCCCGCACCGGCGCCGAGCTTCATTGTTTTTTATAACTTCCATAAAGTTTATTGCAGGGCAATGAAAACTCGTTATTCCACCTGAGCCTGCTGGATCATAACGATCCGTCGGGCTCTTTACGAGGGCGCTCGGCCGGGCGGGCCGGTAACGAGCATCTCCCCCTTTTATCGAGTTACCAGCCGAAGGAACACACACGCACCCCAGAACTGCCGCCGAGGGACCCGCGCTCAGCAAACCACCTCTGTCTGGGCAGACCGAGCCCTGCCGCCTCTTTCCCCAGAGGATTATCCACACGCTGCCACTTGTTCCCCTCAGCCAGGGAGGTGGGAGCTGCGAGCCCCCCCAGCTCCCCTCCCGCAGCGCTCCGCAGAGCCCAGGCGGGTGTGCAGGGAGTGGCTGAGGCAGGATTGCTCTCCTGACCCCCACGCTGCAGCAAAGCTGGATGCAGAGGAGGGCGCAGGCTCCGGGAAACGCTCCGAATCGCTCAAGCCTTTCCCATCCAGCCTCCTTTTCTCTGCATGCACTGGGAAGCGCGGCTTGCGAGGGCACAGCGTGGCTTCTGCTGGCCCAGGGGACCCCATCGCCTTCACGCGGCCACCGCCCTAAAAACCAGACGCTTTTCCAGGATTCTCTCAGAGTCTGTTAGAAATGCCACCTGCGTCTCCCACATTCGCCAACACTTGGCCACCGCAGGGGCTCTGCTCCAGCCTTGCCTGAGGTGCGGAGGCTCAGAGGCATCTCCAGCCCGGCACAGAAAGGTCTGCGTGGCTCAACGAGCTGCCCCTGCCCCTCTCCCCGCGATGCTATTTGCAAGCGCCCGTCCAGGCAGGTGTAACACGCCGAAAAACACTTAAACACAGAGCACACAATCTTAATTGAGACCGAGGCTGACCCAGATCCCTTCGCATTTGCACATACGTGTTCCTGGCGATAACACCCTTGCCCTTGTACGACTAAACGAAAAGGTTTAGAAAGCACCAAAGCGGTGCGGAAGCTAATTGTGCTCCTGAAAGACACTTCGAATAAGATGAGTTTGGCTTCGTTTAATTACGCAGAGAACCTGCTGGAGCCGCCGGAGGTCCCTCCCTGGAAGCCGTGAATGTTTTAACAGGAGCCGGGCAGAGAATGGAGGGTGGAAAGCAGGGCTGGACCTCCTGCGGTCCTCGGAAGGGCTCCTGCCGCCCCACCGCGCTGCGGCTCAGCCACGAGCGTGGCCTGGCTGTGCTGTTTATAAACCCCGCACACGGAGTGTGTAAATATCTGGCAATTCAATATTTATGAAGTGCTGACTGGAGCCCGCTATAAACCCGGTAGCGACCGTCCCGCGCACAGCAGCAGAGCACCGGGCTGGGGAAGCCGGCGGTGGAAAGCGGGGAGGAAAATGGGTATTGCAAGAGGGTCACGGCTGCTGAGGGGGCAGGGGGATTTGCAGCCTGGATTTGGGGCTGGCTTATCTCCCCTGCTGCAGCGTGAGGCTCCCTTGGGGAGGGAGCCCAGCCCACGCCATCCCCCTTGCCTGTCTCCATCCCTGCTGCGCTCGGTGTCCCCACGGGATCAGCTGCCCCGTGGCCTTTGCGTGTGTGAGGCCCTGGGACCGTAAAGACCTTTTTAACCTCCATCTTCTCCTCCTCAGGCTGGCGAACAGCTGCTTAACAAAATGGATCTGCACAGAGCAATAATTTTGCTGCATTACTTAATATAGCTCTCGGCTAAAGATATAATTGAGTTGGTTAACTAATCAATCTCTCCATAAGCATAGATTTCATTGTGGGGCCCATTTACAAGCAAAAATAATAAATACAGAAAGCCGGCGAGCTAAAAAGCGGTAGCGACGGGGCCTGGGAACGGTGGAGTCCACAAGGTCTGAGCCTTTACTGGAAAGGTACTCTGGAAAATTAAATGGGTGGGACGCAGCTCCGGGAAGCTGCAGTGGGCACTGGCAGCACCCCCAGCGAGTTTTCCAAGGTGGAGGGAAGTGGGAAGCACGAGAGGGACGCTCCTTGGCAAGGTTGGCATGGGGAATTGCAGCAATTTTCCTCTCCTGGGCCATACAGCATGGAGGCTGGGGCAGGTCTGAGGGACTGGAAGAGCCGGCCACGCTCCCGCCCAGCCCCAGGGAAGGGTTGTTCACCTCCCATGCCCCAGCTGGTGACTGGAGTCTCTGGGAGCTCCTGGCACGGGCCGGGTTGCCAGCCAGCAGCCCAGCCTGCTTTCTGCAGCTACATCTGTCTGCCGATTCCCTTCCAAGAGCACAGGCTGCTCCCAAGCGATGCTCCGAGGGAGAGCAAAGTGCGCGGAGCCGAGGCGGCCCTTGCCGCAACCTCCCGGGTGGCCCCGACCGCAAGCACCGGGACCCGCCTGCCGCACGCAGCCCCGGCGGATCCGTCAGCACAAGCCCTGCCAGAGCTGCTGTTAAAAGCTTCCAAAAATAACCCCCTGAAGCATCTCTGACTCAAGCCATCTAATTCAGGCGAAGGATTGATCCTCCTCCAACTGTTGTTTCACGGTGTTAAAAGCAAGATTGATTGTAAATTTATGTTGTAAAAGTGCATCATTATTTCAGCACATTAATGCAGCGCCTTTCTGTGCAAATTGATGTTATTTTTATGATGTTGTTTATGGCCTTGAATAATCGGATTGATTCTTAATTTCTAAGGCACTGTTGGGAGCACAAGAGAAGACTCCAAAGCCAGACTCCATCCCCGCATCTCCACGCGGGTCTGCGGGGTGAGGAGAAGGACCAGGACCGGTGATGGCAGCACCTCTGAGCTGCGGTCCCCCCACTGCAGGGACCAAGCTAGCGCCCCAAACCAAGCGCTGACGGGCCCTGCGGCTGCCTCTGCACTGAAAGGGAAAGGCTGACAAAGCTATGGAGCAGCCCTGGAAGCTCCCTGAACAAAGCCACAGTGGGAAGTCCCTTCATCTGGGGACAGAAGACAAGATTAAGGCCAGGCAGTTGGTCGGCACTTCACCACCACAGCTGGCACCGGTGCTCAGGGCTGAACACGGCTCCAGCCCAGCCCTCCCCATTGCCAGCCCCGCTCAGCGGCAGCACGGCCGGGGCTCGCAGTGCCCCCCGAAACACGCGGCTGCGGCTGCTCCTTCGCTGGGTATCAGGGATGCTGGACCGTCGGAGCAGTTGCCATGGTGAGCCCATCGCCCAGGGCCAAAATACAGACGTTACACGGGGCAAGGGTCTGCAGAGCATCGGTGCGGACACCGGTTTGGGTGTCCTGGGCTCACCTGGGCTGGGACAGGTTTGGAGTAGCCCCCAGAGGACTCGGCGGCTGCAGCAGAGGCGGAGCAGCAAACAGCTGGAGGCGGCAACGGCTTCAAAAAGCACAGCTGTCTGCAGAGCCAGCATCTGCCTGCGGCCAAAAATCCCAGCCTGCAAATATTCCTGAACATTCTGGTGCTGGCGAGGCTCCTCCTGCCCGTGGAGCCCCTGGCCGGCTCCGGAGAGAAGGAGCCAGCCACGTCTGTGCCCGTCCTGCCTCGAGCCGCGGGAGCTCTGGAGGAGGGGACGGAGGGCCAGGGCAGCACGGCCTCGCACGAGCCATCCCCTGCTTGTCATCAACTTCCAGATGTACAAGCAAACCCTGCCCAACTGCTGGCCATGAATAATTAACTCCCACATCCCCACGTCCAGATCTCCTCGTGCCGGAGCCGTTCCCCTCCATTTCCCAGCACGTTTCCCCTTCGCTGCCTCTTCCAGCCAAGATATGACAGATACAGAGGGTGAGGAGTGGCTGCCTCCGCAGAAGAACTTCGTTATGAGGCTATTTAAATCATTCTAATTACTCCAGAAACACACCATTAACTTTTCCAATGAGGTCTACAGAGGGGAGAAAGGAAAAAAATATAAATATATATATATATACACACGTCTAATGTAGGTTATGCAGCTTACAAGAGTAATGGAGGAATAAGACAAGGGCAGGGAGAAAATAAACAGGCGATGTAATGTCCTGACATTAGGAATTCAGAATTCATTAGAAAAGCATTGATTGCCACGGACTGATTTAGCACAGAGCGTGATTCTCGGGAATACAGTAGAGCCCGCAGGACCACATTGTAATTCAGAATTACTTCAAAAAAACCCCAGCAACCCCAAACCGAGAGGCAGCAGCACTGCGAGGCGTCATCCGAAACACTGCGAGGAGTCATCCGAAACACTGCGAGGAGTCATCCGAAACACTGCGAGGAGTCATCCAAAACGCTGCGAGAAGACATTTGAACCAAAGCTCCGCTCCCTGCGCTGCCCTGGCAGGATCCAGAGGCAGGAGCTCGGCCAGAGGCGAGCGCTGCTGTCGGCAGATGCCAGATGGGCTGCCCTGGGCTGCCCTGGCTTAGCAAAAATCACCTTCTGCTGCCCAGGATCAGCCCAGATCCCGGATCCCCTGTTGTCAGAGGGAAATGGCCCTGCAGATCCCTGCGCCGGCCAGCACCCGCCCTTCCAGCAAGCACGCAGGGCCCCGCAGGGCAATATTTGCCGAAATGCGTTGGGTTCGGCGCCACTGGCACTTGCAGGAGCTCCATGGGCTGAGCACCACGAGCACACAGCTTCACTTCCCCAGTTGGCAATGACATTTGGGTCACCCTTCATTTTTTATTCGTGCAAAATCAAAACAAAAATGAAGCGTCCCACCCAGTCAGTCATTTTCTGGGAACCCCTTCCCCGTACCCTCTGGGCCACCTCCCGGCACGGCACCATTGGGCAACTGTCTCCGGCAGTGCTAAACCATCCAGAGAGGGACGATCAGCCAGCGCCGGTACCAAATCCTGCCATCCCCCAGCACCGGGGCTCCAGCGAGGGTCGGCGCCTTACCAGCTGGGCAAGAGGCGCCGCAAGCCCGAAACGAGATCTTCACAGAATAATCACAGGCTTTTACAAAGGAAATAAATCCCTGATTGTGAACAGAAGTTGGGGAGGGGCCCAAATAAGCCCTGGAAGATGCTGCCTTGGCCCAGCAGCACAGAGAGCACCAGGGAAGGCTTTGATCTGCCTGTGCTGGGGCGAGGCTGGAGCTGCCACACTTCAGAGCAGGGGATCCACGAGCAGGACGGGTCTGCTGGGGCAGGAGAGGGTCGGGCCAAGCCTCTGCACTTCAGTTTCGCACTCTGAGGCGTTCAGCTCTCCTGCAAAGGGCTGGAACAACCAGCGGCAACATCCCTGGTCTTGTTCATGTTGTACTCTTGAGCTGCCTCTAAATATTTGGAGTTGCCTTTTGTCTGTTGGGAAACAAGGCAGAGCTCCGCTCCCGGCACGGGCGATGCTTGTGGCCCTCGTGGAGCTCCAGCAGCAGCTCCCGGAGCCAGAGATTCTGGTGGTTTGGCCCTAGAAGTGCCCAGCCTGCAGGTGTGGGGGGCGTGGGGAGGGAGAGGCTCCAGCTCCCTGGGCACAAACCCCAGGGAAAGCCCCGAGCGAGTTCCCGTCTCCTCTGCCCACCCCCGCAGGATTTCCCGGCACCCACCCGGCGGAGCGGTCAGAGCCCCTTCAAGGTCAACCCGCCAGGTTTGGAGACACCGAGAGCAAAAGTAATTGTATAATTAGTATTAAATGTGTCGCTCCTACAATTAATTATGTGACTTTAATCACGAGGAAGAGAAATCACCAGGGTCTTAAAAAGTGAAATAAAAACGGAGTTGTTAAAATAATATTTTTTTGATCCCAGAAATTCTATTCCTTTTTAATGAGGCCATAAATGAGCTCCCCCCTTGGCTGGCTTTAGGAGGCCGGGTGGCCCCAGGGGGTGAGCAGGGTGCCCGGCCAGGACTGCAGGGTGGCGACACCAAGATTTAACAGACCAGGCAAAATTTATGGCACCAAACACTGCTGGGCATCGCTCCTCGCTCCATCCAACAGCCCCACGGAGCCCGGCCGGCCAGCGCGGCCACAGAGCTCTCCGCTCCCCTCCTGCCTCCGTGACCCGATCGGCGTCAGTCTGGGAAAACCCATCTTTTGCTGAACGGAAAACCAGGAGATCTTGGATGTGAAGAGACACTTATTTATCCTTTTACCAGACGGTCCTAATGAATAATTTCATGTTTGCGAAAGCTCATTTTGAAATTTGAAGACAAGAGATATATTGCCAAGGCGGCTGGGAGACTGCGACATTAATTTTGTGCTGAAAGATTTACTTAAAAATTAGATTTTACAATTTTAATGCCTCCATTCTTTTCTTTAAATAAGCTGTGAAATGCAGTTAATTAGACTTAAACCCTAGAAGCTTAGACATTTGGGCTGCAGCGTCAGCTACAAAAGAAAACGATCTTTTTCACTTGCAAATTAAATCTAAATTCATTAGGTGGCTAAACCTCCCTTTGCCCCTTCCGAGCCCAAGAGCCGCCAGCTGCAGGGGTCGGGAGCAGGGCTGGGGGTCCCCCCAACCAAACCCATGGGGACATCCATGGGGAAGGGGAAAAACAGCGAGAGAGGCAAAAGCAAGTGCTGGACTTGTGATCTGGATGCCGAACCTCAACGCTGGGAGCTGCAGGAAGGGTGAG
Organism: Todus mexicanus; assembly: GCA_013389965.1. Classification (NCBI taxonomy): domain Eukaryota; kingdom Metazoa; phylum Chordata; class Aves; order Coraciiformes; family Todidae; genus Todus; species Todus mexicanus. Next base: position 24,644 of record WEIS01005944.1, on the reverse strand, counting down.
GGGCCCTGTAACGCCACATTAGCGGCACAGAGAGGCAGCTTTGGGCTCCTGGAACCCGGCTGTGGCCAAGCCAAGGAGCGAGGGGCTCCCGGAGCATCCCCATCTCTGAAGGGGCAACCCCAACATCAACCAACGAGGCATCAGCCCAAGAGCGATCGCTCTGTTTGCTGCTGCACCAGCTCCCCTGGGACGTGCCTGTTTTCTGCCTGGAGTCGCTTTCCCTTCCAGGGACGCTAATTAATTTTCCAGGAAACCAAGTCATGGCAGAGACCCCAGTAAATTCAGTCCTGGCAGCTCAAAGCCAGGCGGGGAGGGAGGGCTGGGGCAGGAGCTGCTGCTGCCCTGGACAGGACGAGCCCACGGGACTCGTGGGTCCCTCCCTGGGGTGGGATGAGTCCTGTTGCTGCCCGTGCAGGCGAAGGCACCTCTGGAGCCGACGCCAAAGCTCCTGCCCTAACTCAAGAGAGCTTCGGCTTTATTCTCCACTGGATCGCATCAGCTCGAGCTTTTCATTCTAACCCTTTGGAAACACTTTGTTCTGATACTCCTCATTCTTTGCTGTGACTGGATTCACATTTTTCCGTGGAAAAACCCTTGCGAATCAGAAAAAAAAACAAATATCTAATATCAAAACCGTTCTGAAGAGCATCAAACCAGAAGCCTCCTCCCTTAGCATCCTCGGCTGGGGAAATCCCCAGCTTTATTCCCAGGCTTTATTCCCCATTTATCGAGCAACCCTACGGGGACCGAATGGCTGCAGCCACCCAACGCGATTTGATTATTCCTGGTTAAATCCATTTTTCACAAAAATCTGGGCGAGGGGAGGCGAGCAATTGCAAGGGGCGTGACGATTTGCCCCCCTCTTGCGCGCAGACCAAGAGCGATGCCATCGAGCCTTGCCAGCGTGTCCCAGCTCAGCGCTCAGCCCTGCCCAGAGCCGGCAGCCACCGGGACCTGGGCAGCGCCGCGCTGAGAGGAAAGAACCGAGGACAGCAAGTGCGCTGCTTCGCCGAGCCCTCGGAGGAGAAGAGAGGCTGGGCGGCCACTGCCATGAATTATACATATATATATATATGTGTGTTTGTACAGAGAGCCGTGGTGGCAGGCACCGGTGAATTCCCGACGGCGCAGGGGTGCAAGGGTCTCGTTAAGGAACTGGGAGGCCGGGGCCGGCGCGTGCCTCGGCAGCTTTCGTTGTTTCCGACAAGCCAGTCCCGCCCGTGTTTAAGCAGGAGCCGGCTCCGGAGCGGCGCGGCGGGGAACTGGGAATAGCCTCAAATTAAAACTACAACAACAAAAAAAGAGGCATCCCAGGGCCTCGGGGGAAATCTGTTAAAAGGCGAAATTACGAATGGCGTTAAACTGTAGAAGACAAAATGATGTCTCTGCGTAGATGCTGAATTTACAGTAAATACCGAGTTCTCCCCATGGCTGCTGTTACGTTTATTAATATTATTCGAACGCACCGCAGCGCCTGCATCGAGAGGGGCTTCCAGCAGCAGCAATAAATCTTGCCCAGGTGCCTCCAAGAAGAGGCTGTTGAAGCCTTGAGGGTTCCCAGCCCCGGCCCAACGCCTGAGGGGCAACTCTTCCTCAAACGGGAGACCCGTCACCTCTCGCCCACACAACAACCATTTCTCTCCCCGGGTTTCGCCGCCTTGCCAGAGATGACAAAGGACGTATTGTAATAAGCGCGGCGCTGCAAGCGCGGCCCGGCCGCGTGTCAGCATCGCTTTGCGATACCGGTGGCAGAAGGATCTCAAGATAATAGGAGCCTCTTCATCTTCAATGGAGCTGGATGGGAGCAATTGAATGTCTGTGGAAGATTACAAGCAGTTATGGATATTGCTTGTCATGCTGCCATCAGCAGCCGCCTCGTTCCGCTGACGGGCCGCCCGTGTTTACAGAACGGGGAGCGCCAGAAACATTGACCGTGGCCGGCGCGAAGTGGCCGCTGCCCCGGAGGAGGGCAGGGCAGACGATACCCACGCGCTGCACCCAAAGCGCCAACCCTGATGCCACCCGACAGACCGTCGGGAGGATGAGGCCCTACAAACCACCCGCAAAGCCGCCCGCCTGCGTACGCACGGGGATGGTTAACCAATTAACGCCTTAACCAATTAACGCCTTTGGTTACGAGCCAGAGAGCAACTGGTTAATTACTGCTCTGCCGTGGCGCCGATGTTAGGAGGTAAACACGGGGTTATGTGCCATCTGTCTCCCAAACCCAAATGGTTAACCAGGAATATTCATTTTGTTCCTATTAAGGATAATTACCCCCTAATCTGTAGGAGCCTTTTATTTCTATATAATTAGAGGGTATTTAACAAACAAGCCAGAGAAGGGTGGAATCGGCGGGGGGACGGGGCTGGGGGCTGCCTGGCTGATGTTTGTGCTGATGGGAGGGCTCGGACAGGCAGGAGCTGCTGGTGACGTGGGGACCCCCATCCTGGCAGCCCCTCAAGCCAGGGCAGCTTGGTCTGTTAACATTTGACGCTCAGTTCCCGGGATCACAAGGTAATCTCTGCTTAACTTGCAGCTCTGATTCCCCCCGTGAAGAACCCAGCTATTTATTCAGATGATTTGTTTCTCGCCTCTCTCCCCCTCTGCTGCCTGCACTGCTGGGGAGAGGCTCCGCTGGGCAGCTGCCAGCAAGGACCCCCCAAAACAGGGAGTCCGGGATGGACACTGTGTCCTGCATCCCCCAAAATACCAAGGGGAAAATTGCTTAAAGAGATTTGCTCCGTTAAGTGACTCTACCACAGACCCTTTTCAGACTCCCGAGTGTACTTTTCATAAGCGCTGCACAATAAAATAATCGCAGACACGGGATGGGATTTGTCTGGTTTTGTTGCTCAGAGGATCGTACTCCAGGAAAGCTCCTGCACCTCCTGCCCCTGCAGTTCTCCTCCTGCCAGGAGCAACAGGAGAGAAGTTCCAGGCTCCCTGCAAGACGGGGACCTTCCTTCCGCTGGGGGGTGACCCCCTGAGAGGCTCCTTCCCCCCTTGCCATGCCCCAGCTTGGGTCTCACCCATGTGCACCCACCAGGGCCAGGGCTGCCCACCAGAGAGCCGGGAAACAGGCGAGAACCTGGGGCAGAGGCGAGGCTGAGGATGCTGCTGAGGGTACCAGCCCAGCTCCTGCCACACGCACTGCGATGTTGCGGCTGCTGCAGGTACCAAACCCCAGCCTGGCAGCCCCGACGCCGCTGGAAGGGCTCCGGGAGGCAGAGCAAGGAGGCTCCCCGGGCATCACCGCCTTCCCTCGGCCGGCAGCTCAAACCTCGGCCGCTCCCCGGGCTCCGCAGAGCCGAGGAGAAGGCAAAGGGCTGAGCTCCCCCTCATGGCTCCGCCGCAGCGCTGCGGGCCACGGATGCTCCTGCCTGGGATGCTCCTCAACCCTAGCATGCTCCTACGCCGGGATGCTCCTGCCTGGGATGCTCCTCAACTCTGGCATGGTCCTACCCCGGGATGCTCCTAGACTCCAGGATGCTCCTGCCCGGGATTCTCCAGCCCCAGGATCCTCCCGACCCAAGATGCTGCCAAACCCTGGGATGCTCCTAGACCTTGGGATGCTCCTACCCCAGGATACTCCTACCCTAGAATGCTCCAGCCCCAGGATCCTCCCATCCCAGGATGCTCCTAGACCCTGGGATGCTCCTAGACCCCGGGATGCTCCTGGACCATCCCACCCCACAAACTTCCTTGTCCCTCTCTCCCCAGGTGTTGGGACTGCAGGATGGCACTGGAGCGGTGTCAGAACCGAAAGGGATTCGGGTTTATTCAGGAAACGCCGGAGGGTTCATGGCTTTGACAGCTTTTCCCTCCACGTCAGCTCGGGCACAGCGCTTTGCCAAACTCAGCCGCAGCTGCTTAGCAGCGCCAGCCCTTCCCAGTGCCAGTGGGGAGCTAATTTGCCAGGTGTCGGGAAAAACACCCAGCCTCCTACCTTCAGTCACCAGCTGCTTTCAAGAGTACACCTCGTCCCTGCCCCTGGCTTCTCGTAATTTATTCTGGAATCGCTGCCCAGCCGCACCTCCGTGTGGTTTTAGCAAAGGGACGGTAAATTGGAGTCGGGCATCCCACAGAAAAAAAACCTGTGGCTCTGATTTTTTCGGCGAAGACAAAGAGGAGGAGCAGGCAGGTGCTCCGTGGAGACAGGCTCTGCGGAGCAGCTCACGCATGCACTGCATTTAATAGAGCTGTTTGTTTTCCAGGTACAGCCTGTGCCAGTGTCAGGCAGCGTTGGAGGGACCAGTGCTGAGCCTGACCCAGCAAATCTCTCCTTTATTGTCAGCCCCATGTTTGTTTCCATGAACAAATTAGGGGAAACGAGCGATTCTGTCAGCCGGGCGGGAGCAGGGAGGAACGAATCCCCAGGGGAGCGCAGCCACCTGTGACCCGAACCCCCATGTTCCAGCTCGGGCAGGAGCATCCCAGGCAGCATCCCCCCGCCAAGGGGAAAGCCGAGATGTTCACTAGCGTCTCAAGAAAGCAACAACCTCCCTGCGTCCCCTTCGCCTCCCTCATTCATCACTGTCACATCTGGAGAGGGGTTTTATTTTAACCATCAATTTATTTCCCATTTGATTAATCTCAGGCTGGAGCATCTCGCGCAAACTGGCCAAAGACGCCGGGGCTGTGGATAGACTGAGGAGCCGCCTCAGTTAATAGAAACTCCCATCAAAGCACGTCGGGCGAGAGCCAAGATACGCGAGCGGCCGCAGCAAACATCCCTCCTCCTCCTCCCCACAGCCACCGCTGGGGCCTTTGGGCGGGTTAGATTTATATATTTGCCTCCCGAATTGCCCCCCTCTCACCTTGGGAAGGCAACAAAAACCTTTCTGGAACAATTTACAGGGAGCTAACGCAGAGGGGCCGGGCAGGGGAGCTGTATTTCCCGGGGAGCAGCTCCCAGCGCCGTCCTGGCGTACCCTTGCCACTAAGGTCATGTCTCAGCCGTAGATGTTCTCTGGAACAACAATTACTCCAGATAAGAAAAAATCTACCTGGATAAAGGGACAGCTAATCAGGAGGCTACAAGCCCCCGATGCGCTCAAGGAATCCATATTGATCTGAACAAGATATCAAACGTAAAATAAAGGCCTTTGCTAAATCCAGTGGCTGCCTCAGCCCCTGCAACCTGGCAGCAGCTCAGCACGCAGCCGAGCTGGCAGCCTGCAGCTCCTCTCCCAGAAGATAAGGCCTCGGCTGCCCCTTCAAAGGCTGAAGCTGCTTTTTCAGCTTTTGCTCCTGAAAAGCTCCTCCCGACTCCGGTTTCTCTGCCATCCCTGAACGGGGCAAGGGAAACGGTTCCTGCCGAGGGGCTCTCGGCAGAGGGGCCCCAGCCCCGCGCAGAGCGCACCAGGCAGCCCCTGAGTTATGTCTCTGAACCGTGTGCCGCGCTCGGCTTCCACATCCATTTAGCAGGAGAGTTGGTTTATGCTAAACAAACAGTGCTTGATTATTAAACGCGTATTTACGGAGGCTTAGCAGCTCTGGTAGGAGAGATGTGGCTGGAGCCAGTGCCAGCAGCACCAGTGCTCCTCATTTCAGAGCTGCCCAGTGGCTGCGGGGAGGTGCCGGAGCCCATGTCCCTCTGGAGCAGCACAAGGTGCCACCAACACCACTGCCCTGCAGCTTGAGCCAGAGCAGAAAACCCGGCATTTGCCTCTTTCTACCCAAATCTCAGCTCTCCCTCCCGCCAGGCTCCGCTCGGGCTCTGCCTTCCCCTGGGCTGGGGTGAGCGGCTGCAGGGAGGGGACACGGGCAGACCCCGGGCGGGCGGCCGCCCTCTCGGCTCCCCAGGAGAGCATCTCTCTCCCACTTGTGTTTTGATGTTGCCATGGTGATTGCCGAGCGATAACTCTTGATTATTATTGCCCAGCGCTCTCAGCCGCAAGCAAAGGCAACCTTTCCCAAGCCGCCGGGGTGCCTTTGTTCCCATCGCCTGCTCCCGCACCACCCGGGCACTTACTCCTCGCAGAGTTCATTTCACCAGCACCGCGTCATTTCCAAGCCATCTCCAGATCTGCAAAACCCCTTCCTGCACCTCTGGGTTCACAGGAACATCCCCAGATCGCCGTTGCGCTGTTTGCCCAGCTCTAATCAACACCCCTCAAGCTGGGGGGATCTAACGGGCACTCAGTAGCTCTGCCGTGGGACCCACACCCAGCCCGTCCCCCTGCGCCTCCAGCCACAAACCAGCACTGCAAATGTGGGCTCTGGACCCGCAGACCACGTCCGCTCCCGCTGCGGAGCACGCTTGGCTGTCCCTCCTGGACAGATGTCATTTGCAATGTATATTCTGGGCCGCGCTTTCATCTCGGTCGCTTTCGTATTTTGCCAGAATATTTCTCTGTGTAATTTCACCCAGGGGGAAACAGGCGTCTGAAATTCTGCTTTTAAAATTCCCTTTCCTTTGCATGCCCGGCTCTGCCGCGCTGGCTCTCTGCTCTGCGCCGGCACAGCCGCCACTGCCGCTACATCTACATGCCAGCTCCCGGCCCCTTTGAAGTGCAACTGGTGCTGCTTGGATTCCCTGACTTTTTGCTCCTTTTATCTTCCCTCCCGTTTCACTTGTGGATATTCAGATCCGCAGATTGCATTTGTCTCCCAAAATTGCTTTCTCAGTCAGTAGCTCCTTCCTCAGCTCATTCTTACAGGGGTTTGTTCAGCTGCTTCTCCAAACCTTCCCCTTCCCACCGGCTCTGCGCTACGGTGACACCGGATCCCTGGCTGAACCCAGACACACCCCGGGGAGCAGAACCTCATCCTGATGCCGTGACCAAGAGGAGGAGAACCTAGGAATGCCCCAGGACTACTTGCTCGCCACCTTTTAGGTTTCTCGCAGTGCCCAGCAGGCAGCTTTCTGAGGGACAAGGCACTGATGGGGTGGTACAGCTGAGGAACCTGGACGGATCCGGCCCTGGCCACCAACATCAAAGGAAGATAATCCGGGCGCTGCTTCCTGGGAAGCAGATGCTGCGGCGGATGCTTTCTGCCACCCATGTCCCCCCCTTGCTCCTCCAGCTGCCTTTCATCTGCACAATCAGTAATTGAACCAATTCTCCAGCGGGACACGGGGCCGGAGCTGGGTGCTGTGCCACGGTGGCAGAGCTCAGGAGGAGCCCCGGGAGAAGCAGCTGGAGGAAAGGGCCAGGAGGAAAAGCAATGCTCAGCTGTGGGGCAGCAATGGGTCAGCCCCACAGAGCGGCTGGGCTGGGCACACCCTGCTCTGCGAAGACCCCTCCATGCAGGGACTGGCTCTGCTGGGTCAGACCACCCAGGGAAGCCGCGGTAACAACCAGCCCAATGCCTCCATCCATTTATCAAAGCTCCAGCAGTTCCTCTTTCAGGGTGAGCAAAACAATAAAACACATTGAGCATAGAAAGCGGCCTCCAGAACACTGTATTAAATGCGAGGCGAAAAAATAAAGTAGAGACCTGTTGGCTCATGCCATCCCTCGTTCTATATCAAATGCCTCGGGCCCAGACTAATGGTGTTATGCAGACTGTTATATTGGTTCTGCGCTTTCCGGCGCTGTACATCCCCCCCCTCATGCTGCAGATTTATTCTCCTCCGCTCAGCCATTACTTGCCATATTGTCCTCGAATGCCGCACGCTGCATCACACGGCCGTGCTCGCTGCCAGCCCCGGGCACACCGGGCCACCACCCGGGCACCAACCGTGCCAGAGCCTCTGGGAGAGGCTGAAATGGTTCCTGCCCCGCCAGCTCTCCATGTCCCCCACACTCCCTCTGCTTTGTTCCTGAATCTCCTCACGTAAAACCCTTTTTTAGCAGTTCTGCGGGAGAAGCACCACGCGAAAGGCCAGTGCCCCTGCCTGGGCTTCCCAGGGGGAAAAGTGGGAGAGGGGGAATCTGCATTTGAGAACCCACCACAAACCAGTCCCTGAACGCATCTGCTTGTGGTTCTGAAGCAGGTCTTGCACCCACTGCCCTGTGTCCCGCTGGCGCGGGGCAGAGCGGCGCTCGCTGGAGCCAGGGGTTGATCACCCGCAGGATTATCAGCAGGTGCGCCACCGCGTTTCGCTACGGAAGGATAAATCATCTCCTTCCTCAACATCTGACTTGTCTGAACGGCTCATTTAAACATTTATCATAGGGCACGGTACGCGAGCTTCCTTACAAATTGAGGTGTTCGGCGGCGCGCTGACACGCCGCAGATAGCGCCGGCAGTATTTTGTCACCCTGATATTTCACGGCGCGCTCGCGACTGCCGTTTGCTCGGGAGGTGCAACGATCCCTTTTAAACAGAGCGACTGTAATTAAAGTTTTCTATAAACCTTCCTAAAGAAGGGGAAGGGGGAAAGCCGTCTTTGAAACCTGCTTACAAAGGGATGTCACCGAGGGAGAAGGAGGAACGTTGACACGCACGCAGCAACCACCGCCGCGCTGCCAGGCTTCCCCGCGGCGCGGGAGGCTTCGCCCGCCTCTGCATGAGCAGCAGCATCCCCTGCCTGCCCCCTGCCCCTCCTGCTCCGCCTGTGCCCCTGCCCCAAGCTCCACGCCACTGCCAAGCGGGTTTTTCTGAGCATCCTCACCAAAAGCTGCTCTTTCGCCAAGTGCTCTACCGAGGCTGGAAGTATCAGAAGCGCAAAGATTAAATGGCAGATCTGCGGCGTGGTGCTGGCTGGCGCCTCGGGCAATGTGCTTGGATGCTTCGCTGGATTAGCTGAAGCTCTTGACAGTGGCAGAGCCTGAGCCAAAAGCCTCTCAGGCAGCTCTTGTCCTCCTCTGCCAAATGCAGGGAGGGAAGGACAGCGCAGACCGGCACTTGCCCCTGGCCACGGGGTGCTCCAGCTGGAAAGGGCTGCCAGCAGGTCCCTCCCCAGGCCAGGCAGCACCTCATCTCTGCCTGCGTGGTCGGTGTGGACAAACACCCCGGTAACAGAAGGATGGGCCTGAGGCGGACAGAAATTGCAGGCTCTTAAGTGCAGGAGGAGGGATTTATGGCCCGGCACTGCTATTAGTGCTTGGCACGACTTCCCCGCAGCCCAGCACTCGGGCACCACAGCTCGAGAGATTTACGGGAGGTCAGGGCTGAGGGGGGGACACGTGTAATCCCCAAGAGCGTGGCACTAATTCTCCACAGGCAGAAAGGGCCGTGGCAGCGCGATGGACTCGAGGATAAGCAGATTATCTTGTCCTGCCTCAGAGAGGAGCGCTGACCCCTGACTCGCTGAGCCCAAGATTAAGGCTGAATTAACCTCCAGGAAGAGGTTTTGTGGCGAAGGATGGAGGGTGCTGCGTGGCAGAGTTTCCTCGGCCCCTTCTCACCCAGTGGGACTCGCTCTGGTCCTGGGAGGTGGACGGAGCCTCTCTCGTGGGGCTCTTTTGGGGAGATGCACCAGCCTGAGAGAGGATGGAGACTGCCGAAGCAGGCAGACGCTCATTGCGAGCAGCCGCCTGCCCTGGGATCGAGCGAGTTACAACCATCTAGACAGATGGATGCCAAAAAAGGCAGACAGATAAATTCGGAGAACTCCAAGACCTGTCATCAAACGGAGCAAGCCAGACCCCTTGGTCAGAGAGCACTGAACGAGGTGTGGTAACTCCCCTCCATGCCAGGCACAACCCGACCCGTTAGGAGCAACACGTCCTCATCAACCCAGGGAGACAGAAGCACACGAAGCAGCGAGATGGAAGAGACCACGTGGCGCAAGCTGCTGCTGCTGGGCCGTGGCTGTGGGGGCTGAGCAGCCCCTCAGCACCCACCCACCGGGCACACCGACGGCTTTCTGTCGTTCACAAGAGATTGCAGATACAAATCTGTGAGGGAAGATGATATTGAGCACCACAGCAAGGGGCAGCAGGGCTCTGACTCTCCACCTCCTGGTCCTGCCACAGGTTCCTCTCACCCCACTGCCCCTCCAGGGTGTTTAACTCGATAACCCAAGTAGATCCATCACCCTTCTAATCCATCTATTGCTGCCAAGACCTCCCCTGTCCACTTCCCAAGCCACCGGCTCATCGAAGGGTTTGATTTGGTTGTGTTCTTACCTCTGCCCACCTGGGGCTGAGCTCGAGGAGAACACCAAGCAGAAAACCCCCCCCAGGAGCTCTCTCAATACCGCTGAGCACGTTTGTTACAGAGATAGATATTTATTTATTTAAGGCTGTGACAATTCTAGTCAGCCTTATCTGACCAAAACACTTTGTTGATCAGGCTGAGAGACGCATCCCGGGCAGCAGAGCCATCTCAGCACGGCGGGGAGGAACGCCGGCGGACCCGCTGAGGTGTTCAGAGACAAGAAATCACCTCGGAGTTCAAAGGCTGGGGAAGGAGATAGTCACCTTGGAGACCAGAGCCGTGCTGGGATACTGCAGACCCAGGCGGTGCCAGCTGCCTGGGCACTAGGGGAGGATGGCCACGGCCTGGGAGGATGCTGGTGACCAAAGCATCCCACCCAAAGCCCGGGCAGGGAGCTGGAGCCGTCTCCCCAGGACAGCTGCTCCAGCAGCACCAAGCTCAGGCTTCTGAGCCTGGTTTGCTCTTTCTGAAGGCACTCGTTACCCAGAGCTGTGGGGAACAAGGAGCTCCCACAGGTGGGTTCTGGCCCCTGGGAGCATCCCCCTCGCCTCCTCCCTTTCCTTTAATCGCAGGGATTGCAGATCTGCCACCCAGCTCCACCAGCAAAATGTCTTTTGCTTCAGCGCTACAGGCTGAGGTGTCCATGACGCACTCTGAGCAATGTCACAAACGGGGGTTTGGGTCCTCGTGTCCTTGTGATCGCGGATGGGGGGGGCAGTGAACCCCTGAGCCAAGCCAGCACTGAGGGCAACCGAGCTGCAGCCTGCTACCTGCACCAGAGTGAGCTGGGCTGGGAGAAAAACCAGCGAGAGCCGAGAGCAGCTTCCCTCCGCTGCCCACCGACACGATGCTGGGGAAACTTTGAGCCGTAACATTAAAAGTTATCTCTCTCTCCCACGGTAACAGAAAGCACAACACCGAGATGAAAGCATTTACAAGCCCAGAAAAACTCGCCTGTGGTGCCTTTGCAAAGCGTCGCTGGCGGCTGAGGAGGTAACAACACGTCCCTGGAACCCGGCAGCCCTGCCACAGCTAAAAAGATCACAGAGGTGCCCGCACGAAGCAGCCGGAGCGGGGCCAGCCCCACGCCCGGTACCAGGCGCCCAGCATCACCACACGGCGCCCGGCGTCGTCGCCGTGGGGGACGCTGAGATCAAAGTATCCCTCAAAGTTTGTTGTCTTGCTTTTTCCCTGGTGAGCGGATCGGAATCATCCGCCGGCGCAGAGCCTCGGTGCTGCTGCCGCCTTCCCTATGTGTATTCACACACACACATATTATATATATATTTATAAAACTCCCAGCTTCGGATTGCTGCTGCCTGGTAGGAAGCGGTTTGTCACCTGGGCTTTTATGATTACAGCAACTAAGGGGAGAAAGATGTCCTTTCAGATAAGCATTGAAAGGGGGGGAAAAAAGGAGCTTTCAAAGGGTCTTTGTTCTCTTGAAGTGCTCCCAAGCCGGCAGATTTCTCAGAGGAGGGAGGATTTGAAAACAAAATGCGTCCTCATTTTCAAACGGTTTCGTATTAGCGCTCATCAATTATGGAACTTGCCTTGATTACTCTTTCAGGCCATTATATCACCCTCCGCGTTCATCATTGGATCCTAAATTGGGATTAATTCTCAAGGAAAAGGTTCGGAGCTGAGCAGGTGATTTCTCTCTCTGGAGCTCCGATGCCATCCTCGTTACCGAAAATAATCATTTGCTTTATAACATTGAAACAGAGAGACCCTGGAGCACCTTTCGTGGGTCACCCTGGGCTGCGTTTTGAGGATGGGACGGAGACCGCGGGCTGGTGGGACCCTCCTGGGGCTGGGGAGGACGCAGGAGCCAGGCTCTGCCCGGCTGTTCGGAGGCAGCGCTCGAAGGGGCACAGGACGGCACAAAGCTGGGCCTGGGGATGCTCTCAGGGCACCCTGCTCTGTGCAGCCCCTGCTCCCAGCTCCCTCCCCAGAGGGTGCCCCCCACACACCAGGGCCCTTCCAATGCCTGGCCAGGGAGATCTTGTTAGTATTTATTAAACTGTCGGTGTGTTTCTTAATAGAAATTTCATTAGGAGCGTTAGGTATAGATAGTCACCGGCCCAGAACCTACAAGTAATTATGTTTAATTATTATGCCGGTATGTTTGGAATAACGATAGCTCCCGAGCACCAAGATTAAGGAGCAGAGTCAATTGCAACAGGAGCTATTTATTTTGTTGCCTCAACAGTTCCCCTCTGTTCTTAATTGCTTTCTGCGTTTCTCAGCCATCGGTAAGAGCCAACAAGAGACGCGGCGCCACGTCCAGCCCCGGCACAGACCCTTCCTCGGGCACTTTGCTGCTCTCCCAAGCGAGGGGTCTCCTGCTTTCCTGGCTCAGGCAGGAGGATGCTCCTTTGCCGATTGTTTGCTTAATCTTCAGAGGCCAGTTTGAGCCTCCAGCCTCGTGGCAGGTGCCCAGAGTGGGCAGGTCTCCCCATTTTGGCTCCCGGCCGCAGAAGCTGCCCCCGTACGCTCTCTTTGCACCAGGGAAGGGGAGGATGCTGAGCAGCAGCACACGGCACAGGCAGCGCCAGCCCAGCACAGCCCCTCTGGGCCCTGCCAAGGGCACCCGCCTTCCCCCCACGCCTCCTCAGCTGCACCAGCCAGGAGCCTGGAGGAATCACAGCGTTTGGGAAGGAAAACAGAGCTACAGAGAGACAATGTTGAATGTAAATACCAGTTAAATATGCATTACCATATGCCTGTGCCTTCGCGGTCTGTTAGGAGGCGACACGAGCCAGTGGGAAGATGCCGGAGCAAAGAGCTGGAGGCTCAGAAGAACACTCTGCTTCCCTGCCAGCCTGGCACTGCCAGAGCATCGCTCCTGGAAACAGGCAGCTGGGGACCTGCTCCCGCTCCCCTCCCCAGTGAGGGCAGCCCCTGCCAAGGGAGAGAACCCTGCAGGAGATGCCCCCACCCAAAGCCACAGGCACCGCGAGCCCAGGACCTGCTGCACACAGCGGGGACCTGCAGCGCCCCTGCCAAGGGAGCCCCTTCCAGCAAGAAGGGGGTGAAGCAGTTTCCCCACCACCAACACGATCCAGCCCCCCCGGCAGCCTCCCCAGCAGCACCCCTGAACACGGAGCCCAGACGGCGACTGTGTCTAATTACACAGGCAGACGATATTAGCCCAAAATGTTTGATTCTCGCTGGGGTTTCAGACAGCGAGGAGGAGATCAGACGTCGAGGCCGCTCAGGGTGCAGGGATTACGCAAATGGGATCATTTGTTCGCAGGCGGTGCCGGGTAATGCCAGCGCCTGCTCCGCGCTGGGTCCCGCTGCCTCGGCCTCACCCTGCGCCCTCCTTGGCCCCACTGCTCGCAGCTCACAGCGCTCGTCACACGCACCCGGCTGCCGGGCACGGCTGGACCCCGCTCTGTGCCGGACACAGAGGGCAGGAGGCGGCTCTTTGGAGGGCGAATCTGGAGTCACTTCGCTCCTGGAGGAGAAGGGACGGTTTGGGGAAGGATGTTCACCCTCTCCCTGCCAAACTGGCCGGCTCTGCGCAGCACACCGGCCTCCCTGCCATCCCCCAGCCTGACGGGGCTTTTCGGAGACCAGGGGATCAAGGCGGGTTGTGGGGATTCGCCATCCCTTTCAGCGTTAAAAGGGAGAAAACCCAAATGGATCCCTTTAAATCCCAACTCCTCCTGCCCCACACGGGAAAAAAAAGTGCCCATGGAAGCGCTACCACAGCCCACACCCCGCGGGCACGTCACAGCCTCCTGAGCGGTGATGAAAGCCCTTCCCTGCCAAGGTTTGGCAGCAGAAGAGCTCCTCTCCATTCCGCTGCGTGGGCGGCTATCGAAGCCCACGCGATTCACGGCACGGGGGAAGGACGGCGGCCCTCCCAGATTCACCCAGCACCGCTAGGAACAGCCCCGGACCTGACAGTGCCGCCAGTCCTGGAACGCAATTATCCGCTTGCTTAAATCCCGCCGCATTTCTGAGTGCTTTGGGTAATTGGAAATATATTAAACACGGGTTTATAAAAGTTAAACACGTACTTAGCTACTCGGCAGAACTGGGGCGCGCAGCCAGCACAGGAGGGGAGCAGCCCCGCCACAGCCAGGGGCGAGGGGCAGCCGTGCTGGGGGGGGTGTCTTTGGTCCCCTTTCGGTGCAGGCGGAACCTGCAGCCCTTCCCCCAGGCGCTCCCCAGCACCGCACGGCCAGTGAAAACATTTCATCACTTACACCAATAAACCTCAGTCGTGACCAAAGGGCTCACAAGAGGTGCTGGCGAACGGGAGAACAACCCAACAGACTGCAGCAGCAGCTTTACACCACTCCCCGGGGAGCCTCATCCTTAGAGAAGCTGTTCCAGGAAAGCAAATTGACACAGGCAATTACCGGGATGTCCACAGAGGTCGGGTCCACCGAGTCCCTGCGGTTCAGTACCCGTGGGCAGGCAGCACTAAAACACAGATGCACGTTCAAATGGCCAACGTTTCCAAAGCTCCCAGCCTCGGCTCTCGGTGCCGTGCCAGGCCAGCTCCCTCTCAGCGAGTTTCCACGATGTCCCTCGAGCACCAGTCACACCGGCAAGGGAAGGGCCAGCCCAGGGAGCATTGCTAGGCGAGGAACAAGGCTTGTCTGGCTGGAGGGAGCTGCAGCGTTTGACCTCGCTTTGTTCTGCTTCTCTTCGCAACTCTCTGCAGTTTTTGGCCACTCTCCAGTTTCCCCAGCCATTTTTCAACGCTCCTTTCCAGAAGTGGGCTGGGGACAGCCCAGCACCAGCAGCTCTGCGGGAATAAACCTCGCTCGGGGGGGAGCACCCAGCTTGGGATGCTGCATGGGGGGACCGACAGCAGCCCCCCACTCCCAGCAGCCACGGGGGGCCTGTGCCAGCCCACCGCCCTCTCCCCTCAAATCTTTTGGCAGGGACAGAGCCAACTCTAATTGCAATTTCCATTCTGGTGGCTGCGCTCTGCAGGCAAAATAGGTTCTGTCTATATAATGAGTCACTCCTGAATATCAATCTACGCAGGATAAAATGGAGACAATAGCTGCTTACATGCATAGTGAGTTAATTATGAGCATCTGCTATTAATCTTGCTATCAGACTGCTAATTGCTCCTTCTCCTCCACAAAGGCGTGATGGAGGTGAATCAGCTCCGCCACCCTTCCCTGAGCCCCAACTCCTTCCCCATCGAGGGCTCTGGGCTCAGAGCTCTTGGAGAGCGTTGGCAGGGGCAGAGCTGCCCCCAGGCGTGCCAGGTACGCGCTCAGACCCGCTCCTCATCTGCAGCAGCCACCAGAGAGACGCAGACCCCAGAAAGCCCAGCCTGGGAGGGGGATGAGTGAGCTGGCACTCCTGGCACTCTGCTTTCTGCCTGAAGGGACCTCCCCGTCACACGAAACATGGTCCCTCCACACCAAGGCCACGGGGCAGAGGGCGAGGGGACGCAGCGTGGGGTGGGAACAGTCTCAAAGGGCGCCGAAGCCGCTGGGAAGGTGGGTGGCAGCTCCCCTGAGGCAGGCACCTTGCGAGGACCCTGTCAGCAGCGGGAGATTGAAGCCTTTCCGGGGAGGCTGGCGCGCAGCAGAGATGTCGAGCCGCGCTCTCGCAGGTGAGGACTTGACATCTCGTGTGTAATGAGGAAAGAAAATGCATCAGGAGCGTTTGGGGAAGATGACAGCAGATCAGAAATGCCTCCTTCTCCCACAGATTTATTTTGTCAACCAGTCACTCAGGGAAGCGGGCAGAAGGCGCTGTCAGCAGCGAGGGCACTGGCAGGCTGAGGAGCCCGGGCCCTTTGATCCGGCGGGTGCTCAGCGATTGCTTCAGACAAACTCCTGGTGATTGCCTAACAGGAGAGCAGCTCGCCCACCCCAATTAGCTGCCCAGCAAGGCAAGAGCCAGGGGTTGTGTCTCATTAAGGAGCTGACTTGCTCCCCCAGAGCAGAAGTGCACCGCTCGGGGAAGGCGCTGAAGCCTGAAGTGAAGGGGATCAGTGGCCGGGGGGCACTGACCCCCTGCTCTCCATCCCGTGTACCTGGTGGCCGGGCAGGGAGGCAGCCAAGGCCGCTCGGAGCCTTTGCAAGGCTCTTCTCAGCTGAGGAAGGGGTGGGGAAAGCTCAAACAACAGCTCTGGAAAGGGATGCCAAGCGCCTCATCAGCATGTGAAGAAAAGGGAGATTAAATCTGAGCCCAGAATATTCACTGCAGGATGTAGGAAATGTTTGCTCCTGTGTTCTGCAAAGCCCGAGAGGAAAACAAACCCCCAGCAGTTTCCTCCTCCTTGTCCTCACGCCTACTGCTGCTGGATAGGTGCCCTTTGGTGCCCAGCGCGGGGGCTTGGGCAGCACTGAGCCATCCCGCCGTGGTACACGGAGCCGGCCAGCCCCCGGGATAAGCGGATTTCATGCTCCAGGCTGTGAGCTGATCCCCCCGAAAGGTCAGGGAGGCTTTCCAATCCCCATTGTGCCCGGCCAGTGCCGTCCCGGTGCTCCAGCACCTGCGGCAGCGGGAGGCCAGGTCTGAGCAGCCTGTGCTCCTCGCAGCGAACCAGCCCCGCTGCTTCCACCCCAACCCCCCCGAGCCCCCGCCTGAGGCCGGCAGGCGCAATCTGCAGAGTACACATGACCTTTGGAAAATGGACCAACTCGAGCGCTTGTTTATTTTTAATTAGTTCCCTTTCCCCATCTGCCTGCAACCGAAGTTTCTCGGTGCCTTTGGAACACCACGGGCCCTGCTCCCGGCACACGCGTGGGAGCTCTCGCCAGGGCTCTGGCAGCAGCCCTCGCACGTTCGTGGTGCCCCTTCCCGCGTCTCAAGCACTGACGGGCTCCATGTGCACGCAGATTCCCTAGCCCATGTCTTCTCCAGCTCAGAGCCTCAAGACCCCGGCAGAAGAAGCAAGGGCACCAGGCTGAATGTTTTGTGCCAGAAAGCTGCAGTCCAGGTGCCCTCTGGCCAGGGCTAAGCTGGCGATGCCGCCTGCGCCATCCATGCCTCGGAGGCGGCCAAAGAGCCGTTTGCTCCTCCTCCTCCTCCCACATCCCGCTCACCCAACGCCAGGCTGAGCCCCGTGGCCCAGAGCCTGATCTCCCACACGCTGCCGAGCTCCACAAGCAGCTCCACGACAGGGAGGGAATTTCAGATATCTCAAGACACTTCGAAATCTTCCGCACCGATTCCCCCTTCCCGGTAATTAGGCGTCGCGATTAGAGCCTCCTACCCAGCACCTCGCAGGGCTGCTCGAAGCGGGAGCTTCCCGGCAGCGTTTGCATCGGGGACGCTCACGCAACCTCATCCACATGCACGGCAAACCGCCCGGCGGCGCGACCGGAGGAACCTCCCGCCAATCTGCCATCGGGATGCGATAGACGTACCCGAGAACAAGCGTGTTTACCAGCCGATAACGCGCCGCAGCTGCTGGTTAAACGAGCGCGCGAGCCTTGAACTGCGCCGGAACTTCATGTATAATTTAAAGTACTTTCCCCACGGATCCTGTCAAATCAAAACCAGGTACCGCGCCCATGAGGACGGTGGTCGGGGTGGCGCGGGAGCGTCTCTCTGTGACGGTACCTGCTGCGCTGCCGCCTCGGTCAGGAGAGCCGGCTCCCCGGGAGGGCACCAGGCACCCCGTGTCCCACAAGCACCCCGTGGTTCAGGGAGTACGTGGCACGGAGTCATCCCTAGAGAGGGGGCTGCGATGCCAGGCTGGGAAACCGAGAGCCCAACAGCATCAGCCATGAAACACAGTCCTTTTTTTTTAACAGAGAAGTAAAGCAAACTTTCCCAAAGCCCCTAAAATCAACGCCCTGCTGGGTTAGAGACTGAAGGAGGAGGTCCTTTGGCTCCCCACTCATTTCTGAAGCTCATACCTTCTGACAGAGGCTCGGGGACACAGCTGGGTGCGAGCCCAGCCGTGTCCGCTGCTGTTAGCGGGAGGATTCCCAGGGCCTGGCCAAGCTGCAGGTCACACACTGGAGGAGACGGGCACTGCCACGCCACCAGCCAGCCCACACGGAACACCAAGCTCCGCTGCTGGCAGGCACAGCGTGTGTCAATGTGTCTGTGCCTGCACGGGCTCCGTCCGGTTCCCAGGGGGAAGGAGCCTTCGTGGTCCCAAGGAGCGCTGCTCCTGAGCCAAGGGCCCCTCTGCCCATGAGGAACCTCCACTGGTTTGTTTGCTTGGGGCAAATCCACTTTCTTACCACCTGAAAGACAATTTCTACTGATTCAATTCCTTCCTCCAGGCAACCATGCCAGGTTGGAGACCCTCCGAAGTCTTGAGAGCTTCCAGAAACAGCACAGATGCTTTGTAGAAAGCCACGCTCTTCACCTCCCTGCATCTCCTCTCATCTCTCTGTGCAACCTTGGAGCCGCTGGAACCTTCTTTGCTCAGAGCCGGTATAATTCGGAGATTACACTTTAATGAACAGATGATGCACGTTTCGATATAGGGAACGAGAAAAGCAACGGACATTCCAGGCGGGTAAATAGGAGCATAACTCTTGATGGACACCCAGTAGCCCCAGCTCCCCCAGCAGAAGGACAGGCTACCACGGATGTGAAATCGCAGCACCCGACGCTGGGAGATGCTCAGTGGGGCCATGGGACAGGGAGCAAAGGGCCTCAGAGAGCAGCGTCCCACCCAGGCACGTTGGGAAAGGCAATTTGCCCCGATAATCACACCAGGACAGCAACAACTCTGCCACAGAGGGAAGCAGCTCTGAGGGAAGCATCTGTCCACTGCTCAGCAGCCCTTTCCCCTCGGCCGCTGCCCACCCGCTTGGGGTTTCTTCCCAGATTTTAGGGCTGGAGCAGCCCCTGAACGCTCCAGCTCAGCAGGGGAGCAAAAGACAAATGGTTTAATATGTGCTAAACCCAGGCTCAAGCTTCCACACTTACTTTTTTCTTCCTCCTTCTCAATATTTCACACGGCTCCCGATAAGGATGAATGCAATACTGTTATGAAAGTCTTCGTCTGTATTAGACGCCGGGGTCAACGTGGTTTGCCCCACTATCTGCATTTTTAAAGCTGTTTCAAATACAGGCTTTCTTTTTCACGGGGAAAATAAAACAGACCTGCGTGCCAAGCAGGAATAATCCATCCACAGTTGTGACTGAGGCAGACGCCGGTGCCTGGGACGGGCGGGAGGGAAGGATCTCTCGTCCAGGCTGCACCTCTGCCCCAGCCGTTGCTTCACCACCCACCAACAGGAGCTGCCTGGCCCTGCACCCGCTCAGCTCCGTATTGCCCACTGAGCCTGGGAGTAGCAGCCAAGGGACTCATTTTTATTTTTTTTCCTGTTTAGGAGAAGAAAATCTGCCATAAATTTATTTACTTAAAGGATTTCTCACCGGAAAACAGCCCCTCGAGACTCCCATTTTCCGAGAGTGAATCTCTCACCTAATCACAAAGCGCTGCTATTTACCGTATCTGCTATCAAGGCAGGCAGCCTCTGTCCCGCCTTCCCTAACATCTATTTACCAAACCCATTTGCAAGTCTAAAATTTAATCAGCCAGGTTTCATCTTAGAGGCATTAACATTCAAATGGGACTCACTCCCAGAGCCAGGAGTACGTAACGCCGCGGTATTCGGGGGGGAGCGGGTGCATTAATAACGGGCGCCGGGCAGCTCTGTAACTCCCCAGGTATTTGTGCAGCCAGTTGCCCACAGGTTAGTCACCAGCAAAGCCCGGATCCAGGCTGCGAGGGGTGGCAAGGGGCAGGACCACCGTGTCCTGGTGGGGTGATGCAGGACCCTCCCGAGGCTCCTGGACGATAGACCCCAGCAAGAAACAGACGGCAATAAAAGCAGAGCTCCGCACGCTTCGTCCCCCTCCTGAACACCCTCCCTGGTGTGCAATAACCACCCCAAACAGCACAGAAACCCCCTCGGGGGGACCAAAAGGCACCGTTGCCAAGCACTTGGCCACGCGGTGCACGCCTCGCGGGAGGGATTCATTAGCTAATGCTCATAAAGCGTGTTTTATGGCCTGCCCTTCTCATCGAAATGGATGGGAGGGCCGCACTTGACCTCGGTGTGAACGGGAGACAGTTGATGACAGGAGCCAACAGTATTTCACAGCGAGCAGATTAACAGGCCCTGTAAAGCAGCCAGGCTGCCGGCAGGACGGACAGAGGCCATCTGAACTCGGAGGAACATGCATCTAATGCCAAGCAAAACCCAGCGGCCTCATCCATACGGCCAGGACGGCAGCTCTGCAGGAATTTCACGGGATCCTACGAGCGAATGGGCACCTGCCCTGCACACAGCCCCAGTGGGGGCATCAGCCGGGCTGGGCAAGGAGCAATGCTCCGCTCAGCCCTTGGCCCCACGCTGCCCTCCGAGGGTCTGTGCTGCCTTCCCTGGGGACAAGCATCCTCGCCCAAGGATGGGCATCCCTCCCTGGGGACCACGAGGACAAGCAGCAAGTTTCAGGCTGCCTAAACTTTTCCTCCTCTAACACTAATTCTCATTTCGCTAATCCTCGGGTCGTTCCATGAGTGGAAGGATTTGGCCAGGCTGCTGCTGCGTGCTATGAGGAACGTGAGATCATTAAGTGCCATCTCCCCTTCCCTGCGCCCAGCCGGGGCCCGCAGCGCTGTAATGAAGCGCCTGCTGCAGCTGATATATCGAGGATGTCAGGTGTCACCGGGGCTTCTTTCATTATCCTCACCTCTCGCTGTCTCCAGCGCTGACAGATTTAAATTACTTGCACCACTTTCTTGCATACCTCATTAGATTTGCTCTGGTGCCTCTCGGTGGCACCTGTGGCAAGAGTTGGCAGCGCTTGGGACCTGCCAGGGCTGGACCAAGGGCTGAGGCTGCCGAGCACCACGTCCCCATCCCAGTGGGGCTGGCCGGGATGCATGGAGGCAGCAGCCGGGCTGGGCAGCAACACACGGGTGGGGACGGACGAGGCGCTCAAACATCAGGCGTGCGCAAAGGTGCCAGGAGAGCTCACGTGTGCTCCAGCTCAGACAGGGTAAGCACGTCCCCGGGTCAGCGGGCAGGGATGCTCCCTCCAGCACGGCTGGGGACCAACCCAGCAACAGCCTCTCCCCGCTGGAAATAACCTTTGCTGCGCTTTATTACGAGCCATAAAAAGAAAGAGAGTGAGTGTGAGCGGAGAGGGGAGAGAGACATTATGTGTCTCGCTGTGATAGTCTGTGATGCCTTTGACTCCAATAAATAAATAAAGAAAGAAATATTCCCCCGGGGTCCCTCTGACATATCTAATTGATATCACCAGGGATCTTCCATGAAGCAAACAGGAATCTAATCTATTGCCTCGTACAGCCAAATGGAAGCAGCGGGGTGGCTGCCACCGAGCCTCCAGCTCCTGACGGGGACGCGCCTAATGGAAGTGGAAACCGATTACGGGCAGCCTGATATCCAAATAACAAATAGGGGCCTGGAGAGGCAGCCGCTGCACTGGCACCTGAGGGGAACTCCACCGACTCTCCCATCCACTCCCCTCAGTGCGCTAACGGAACAAGGTGCCCGCTGAAATCCCACCCACCCGCAGAAGCGCTGGGCAGCTGGGTACCTGTGCCAGCCTGTGCCTCAGCTCAGTGCCCGATTCCCATCTCATTGGCACTGGGGCAATTCCGGAAGCAATTGCACCGATGGATAGTCAGTGAGGAGCAGCCAGAGCGCTGGGGCTGGCAGTGGTACCACACCGGAATTTTCCAGTGCCGGCACCACCGTGAGCAGGCGGGCGCTGCCCGAGGCTCCCTCGTGTCTGGTGCGCTGGCCAGGGGAGCAACACGTGCCGTGCAGGAGCTGTGCCTCGGCGGAGATGCCCTCAGCCACATTGTCTGCCACCTCCCACCTTCCTTGTTTAATTAACTCCCTCCTGATGCAGGTAATGGAGCTCCGGAGCTCTTAAACAAAGATTTAATCAGCCCAGGCTCCGCACTCACGGCAACGCGCTCCCTTTGTTAGATTGGTGTGAAACCCAGGGCATGGCTGGCCCGTGACAACGTCCTCACCGCTAATAGCTTCCAGCATCCCTGGACAGTCAGGCACCGAGTCCTCTGGACTCTTCTCCACGCATCAAAGAGCCGCCCGGGTCATTGATTTTTAGCGTCACGCAAATCGAGTCAGCGGGGAGCTGGCAGCTCCAGTGCATTATTATTTAGGATGGATAAACTCTTACCCCGACTTCCCAGCACCTCGCCAAGACCAAGGGAGGGTTTCTGATTCATCGCGATTGTTTTGAGTCCTGTGGAGGAACCGCGGCAGCAAGCGGAGGGGAGGGGAGGCGGGCAAAGCCACGTCCATCACGAGGCCCTCGTGGGACACGGGTGCTGCATGGGGGCACTGCCCTCACCCTGCTGCCCCCACCAAAGGGCAGAACCCGTGACCTCCATCATGGGCTTGGCAGGGAAGGAAGAAACCGTCAGCAACAGGTACCAAGGCGATGCCAGACAAATTGCCACTGCAGCACGTGCGGTAGCCGCAGAGCCTCACAACCCCCCCACCCCTGGCACCCAGCACCAGCCGGTCCCGGTGCGTGCCGCCCCTGCCGCACAGGCTGCCAGACGGCACCAGCGGCACCAAGAGCCGCTGCCAGCTTAGTGAGCGATCTCCTTCGGCAAGCAATGGCGAACAAGACAGTGATCTATCGGCAGAAAGTAGACATCAAGAGCTGGCCCAGACCCTTCTGCTGCCCCCAGCCCGCGCTGCCCCCGCCAGCGGCTCCTTCCCGACCCGAAGCGAATTGCAGATAGATTGGCTCCCGGTAAATGGCAATAGCTTTGCAGAATGCCATCTTAATAAGTGCATCTCCCAGCCAGGGGTGAGAAGCAGCAGCTGAAGCGCTGGTGTGGATGTCAAGTTACAAATGAGACATCCAACTGCTTCATTTATTAGAGGGAATCAATTCGACTTTTCATATTCACCAGGAGTTTCAGGCAGGAAGGACCCCATCAGCAGCCTGCACTCAACCCCGCGCGCTTCGGCTCGATGCGGCGCACGGGGGGGATGAGTGGAATGAAAAATCTCTGCCTGCAGAGCACCACCAGAAAACAGCGGTGCTGTTCTCCCAGGCCAGGCAGGGGAACGAGGAGCAGAGCACGCTGAACACGCTGGCCTCATCCTGCCCGTCACCTGGGGCAACTCCAGCTCACTCTGGGCAATCGCAGCCACGAGAGGGGCTAGTTTGGTGGAGCGGGTTTGGCTCTGTGTCCCAGACCAGCAAATGGCGCGTTGGTCACTGAATGTCTAGAACCGAATTTTTAAAAACATAAAAATCCCAGAAGCACCCCCAATTCCTTCTCTGGCAAGCACAACGAGCAGGCCAGCAGCTGAGACAGCAGCAGCACAGCACCCAAATATCGTGAGGGAGCCCCAAGGCCAGGTTGACGCCTCTGCACACCCACACCTGCCCCCCAGCCAAGCCGTGTCCTGGATTTGCGGGGTCTCACTGGGCTAAGCGGGGTGAGGGCAGAGAGGCGCCGGCTGCCTTCGTGCCGCGGAGCTTCGGCGCTGCCCTTTGGACGAAGTTAACGGGGCTGTGCGTGCGCGCCCGGCTTAATCCTCCAAGAGCTGTAATTGCCACTGTACAAAAATATTACAGGTCACTGGAAGCAATTTAATGATAATAAAAACCTAAGGAAAAAAAAAAAAAAAGAAACCAACAGGAAATGAAGCAGCTGCCAGCCTTGATTCTCAGGCTTCTTTATCATGCAAAAAAACTCCTGTTCATTTCCCCGCAGACAATTAATGGATCTGCAACTGCAACACAAAGCCCTCCTCATCCTCCCGGACCGCTGCAGAGCTGGAGGCAGCAGGATGTGGCCGCAGCAGCCCCAAGGCAACAGGGTCAGGGCTCTGCACCATCATTGCCGCCCACACCACAGCACCCAGCAGGGCTCTGAGCCAGAGCCACCCACCTGCCCCACACTGGGTGCCGCTGAGCTCCTCACCAGCGCGAGGCTCAGTCCGAAGGAGGTTCACGCCGCAGTGGCCCAGCCTGAGCTGACCTTGCAGCTGCTTCCCAAGACAATTCAAGTGGGCAGCTGCGATTTCTCTGCTGCTTGAACCCCTCCTCTGCTCCGAGCGTGGGCAAACCAACCCTTGCCCAAGGCACGTGGAAAATGGAATCGCTCGAAGTGCACTGACGGTCACAAAGGTGCCCGGGAAAGGGGCAGCATCTCCCCGGTTTCCTGCATCTCTGGCCTGGTGGCAAGGGCAGGGACAGCTTTTCTCTCCATTGCAGTACCCAGGGAAGACCCTGGACCTCTGGAAATACCAAGGGGGCTCTTTGCCCAGCTCCTGGTGCCCCACACCACCCCTTCCCATGCAGATACAGGGCTGCCCCCCAAGCCCCTGACTTTCCCCTGGGCTCCCTGAGGGGAACCGTCGCTTCAAAGCGGCGCCTAGAACAAAACACATAATCGCATGCAAGTGTTTGTTAATTAACAAATTAATCAAGCCTGTCTTGCCAATTAAGAACAGGTAGCAAGCGCCGGGCTCCTCGCAGGCTGCCTCCCCCCACCGCAGCAGATTGATGGTGTTTGTCAGCAGATGTGCTGCGTGTGCAGGGAAGGGCTCCAGCTGCAGCACCCGGCTCCTCCGCCTCGGCCACAGCCCAGC
>WEIS01005940.1:6683-17455 GCA_013389965.1 Todus mexicanus | reverse complement strand
CTGACGTGGGAGGATAGAAAGTATTGCTATGAAATGGTCTTTTTCCTTTTATAGCTGCCTGACATACAGGGTCTAGCCTCAGTCTATTAGTCATGGGAGCTAGAAATGCACTGCAGTTAAATTGTGGGTTTGTATCTCCAGGTGGTGCTTGAATTCATGGTTGAAGACTGTAGAAATTAATTTTGCTAAAGCAAGAAACAACAGGACATTAAGCTACTATGCCAGCTTTAGATGTACGCTTCAAAAATTTGTTGCTGCTCAGCATTATTCAGTAATCTTTAACTCAAATTGCAGGAAATATTTGAAATTCCATTCTAACAATATCCAACAGAGAATATTAAAGAAGCATTAAATTTCAAATGCCTGAGGGAAAATGTTCTCTTGCAACACCGTGGGCATTCGAATCTCACTAGTATATGCAGTATTATAGTCTAATATTATGCTTTACTTGGTCTAAAATGAAAGCCCAATTTTAATTCTATCTCCAAAAACTTGGCATACTGCAGTGAAAAATAATTTATTTGAATGTTGTTTTTTAATACATTGCAACTAACTTTAAAGCTTCCGCATATAAGACTCCCACTATGGCTTTTTGTAATCTGACTCTTTCATTAAAACTTCAAATATGCTCCCAAAGACTTATCTCAGTGCTTTCATTGCTAATTTACAAGTTATAAGATCGCAAAGTTACCACAGAAGTTTTTCTCATTCTATGCAATTTTTCTCTTAAGAAGACAAAACTTTATAGGGTGTCTTTGCAAATATATAAAACACCAAAACAGAGGATGAATACAGTCTAAAGAGGCAGGTAGTGTGGAAATGCAAAATAGGATTTAATGATTTATTTACCCAATACTGGCCTGGTTAGTTTGACAAACCCATTAGTGAACTTAAAGTGCTGATTAAACCTTTATGTTTTTATAGCCTGTGTATATATTTGATAGCAAAGCTATTTCAGAACTGAGCTTACAAGATTCTGGGGACAGAGCAGAAGAGTATTTCTAAAAGGTTGAGAAAATCTCTAGCTTGAATGTATTTCTTGCCGTGTAATGAAGTATCTCGGTCTTTGGCAGAGCAAGGGAAAGTGGTGTGTTTCTGTTGGAAAATTAAGTCTTCAGAGAAATACCTGAGAAATTTTCCACCTGTAACTGACTTCTTTCCTGTTTGCACTGTTGACTGATGTAGACAGAGTGGTGTCCAGGAAAATGTTGATCTCGTGATATTTCATACCCGCTCAGAGTTTCACGAGAAACAGGGGTTTTAACAATAATGGGCCATTTCCTTGTGAAATTGGACCACTGTGTCTTGCCTGGCAGATGAGATTGGGGGCGAATGTGATTTAAAGGCTTAAAAACTGCAAAGAGGATTTGAAAGAGCAGTGTACTTCAGGTGGTTTAAGATGAATAACAAATGCAATTTAATAGATAGTTTTGTCTTTCATCACGTGGATATCAGGGCCATGAGTATAGATATACATGTATATCTCACATACATTAACCTATTTATACAACGTAGCCATGTGGGACATATATTAGTGAAATTTCATTGGCAGTATCATTAGTTTAACTGCAAAAACTCGGATTTTGCCAAATTAATATCACTGATTTCTGTAATAAAATGTAGTGGGGTATCACAACCCTACAGGACGGTCTGCTGTCCCTGCAGGGAACTCCAGTGCAGTACTTAGTGGACACCAGCTTGCCTGACGAGGGTCGATATGGGCTCTGGATTACCATGTTAATGGGAGATGAGGCCTGCTGAATGTGAGTAGGTTGACTGTTTTTCCATCATAGCTGATCTGAGGTCATTATATGCAAACTCTTACAGGTGCAATTGGCATTGTATAAAGTCTGAGAGAGAATTATCTGTTTGAATGCACCTCTCAGAAAGCAAGAGTGGCCACCTTGGGGTAATAACACCATCTTGTGTAATTTATGGACAGAAGTCACCAAATTCTTAAGAAATATGCCTTTAAAGAATATTCTGCATTTTTTGGAGGACATGTAGGTGGTTTTGTAGATGTTGAGCCTGTCTTCCTTGAGAAGTGGAAGGCTTATGAAATGCATTAGAAATATATGTTGAAAGAATAAGGCTTTATTATATGGACTTCAAAATGGCTTTATTTCTAATTTGTCTTAATTTTGTGTGATTATATTTCTGTGGTAATGATTGTATTAAGTGACTATTCTTTAAATAGTATAAAGAAAGCAAATGTAAAGCTTAATGTGCTATGTATGAAGCTATTTCTACTCTTTCTTACCTGAGCTGCATATTTAAGTGGATGCTTCCAGTCTGTTGTTCTGCCACTTTTTGTTCTGATAACTTAAATAACTAGTCCATCCATCCAGTCTTTTTTGTGGCTCTTCTCTGCACCCATTCTAAAAGGTTCATGTCTGTCTTGTAATAAGGACTCCAGAACTGCACATAATACTCCAGGTAGAGTCTCATCAGAGTGGCAGAATCATCTCCCTTGACCTGCTGGTCTTGCTGCTTTTGATGCAGCCCAGGATACCATTTGCTCTCTGGGCTGCAAGCACACATTGCTGACTCATGTCCAGCTTTTATCCACTGGTACCCCTAAATCCTTCTCCTCAGGGTTGCTCTCAATCGCTTCATCCTCCAGCCTGTATTGATATTGGGCATTGCCTTGAAGTGCAGGATCTTGCACTCGGCCTTGTTGAGCTTCATGAGGTTCACGTTGGCTTGCTTCTCAAGCCTGTCCACGTCTCTCTGGGTGGCATCCTGTCCCTCAGGTGTATCAACTGCACTGCTCAACTTGGTGTCATCTGCAGACCTGCTGAGGGTGCACTCAATCTCATTATAGTCCTTAATAAAGATAATAGAGCAGTACCAGTCCCGAAATGGGCACCTGAGGGATAACATTGTTGCTGAACTCCATTTGGACATTGAGCTGTTGACTGAAACTTTTGTAATGTGGCCATCCAGCTAATTCAAGTAGATGGCATGAGTTGCTCTTCCCTTGTACACCAACACAGTCACTATCGTAGAGAGTCACTAGATTTGCCAGGCACTGTTTGCCCTTTGTGAAGCTGTCCTTATTACCTCCCTATCATCCATGTGCCTTGGCATGGCTTCCAGGAGCATCTTTTCTGTGGTTTTATGAGGCACAAGGTGAGACAGTCACACAAAGCAGAATAGGCACCTCCTGTGACAGCCTATATACATCATTACATGTCAGGAAGCAGACGTCGTTTTGAAGTGTCGATAATTTTTACATATTGAAAGCGTTCATTTGTAAATGTAATTACTAATTGAAACGATTTTTTTAATGATGTCATATCCATGAATGAGGTGCAGCTTGTGGCAGAATTTAGGTGAAAGCTGAGAACGTTCATTGAACACTCTACTGTCCAAGTCTCCTATCTGTCAGGAGAGCTGGTAAATTCATTACCGTTTCAGCTGGCTGCAAAGGTCTCTTCATGTAGAATTGGGTGTAAGATTGGAACTGGAAAACTCGTAACATGGCTCCATTCTTGTGTGAAAATACAAAATTCAAACAGATAATGAAACGATGGCATTGGTGGCAGTTTCATTTGAGTAAGCACTTGGATGGTAGTAAGCATACCTTACTCCCCAGGGAACTATTTGATTTCAGAGCAACTTGATGGCTTGCCATTTCATCAAAGGGCAAATTAAATATTTGGATTCCATCAAGATCTAGCTGGACTAGCTTCTTTCGCATCTGTCAGCGATGATGTTTATCTTTATCACCTTTCTTTTGCTAAGAGGATTTTTGTTTGGTTTTCTTTTCTGAGTGGAATTTTTTATATGTGATATTGGGAAGTCTGCTAAGTGGCTTTCTCCATCTCTCTGCTTCGCAATATATTGAGTTGTATCCCTGTCAGTGCATGACTTAATTTATTAACTGCACCGCTGTCATGCTTGGTTTCTGAATCCAATCGGCAAAACTATGCAACACATCCAGTTCTAGTGCATGGCCGAACCTCACTGTGGTGATCTTGAAATTATGCACAATATGCAAATGGTTGAGCATTCCTTTAAAAACAGCCTATAAAATATGCCACCTGTAATGTCAGTGAATAAATGCCAACTTCAGCATCAGCGTTCTTTTAAAATATGCCCTGTGCTGAGGTTATTAGTCACTGGGAGCTCAAGGACGTGAGAGTGGAGACGTTGCATAAAGCTACAGGAGTGGCACACCTGGGAAGGTGCCACGACTTGAATTTCAGAAGATGGCACACTGTGAATTTTAAAACTCCCTAGTCATGGGTGAACTGCGGTAAATGTCATTTCATAATCAAGGCCGTGTAAGTTAGTTATTCTACTTTTATTTCTAACTTCATTTTTCAAAAATCCCTTTGCTGGGATCAAAGAAGATCCTTATGAAAGGAAATAATGCAGTGTTTGATGAATGGGGCAAGGAAGCAGAAGAAAATTTTGCATCTTTTTCTCACATATATATATAATAGTCATCTCAGTGAAGATTATGCTGTTGGCCTTCTGCTTAAAACTAAAAGAATAATGATAGTGGTGAAAATATTACTGCTTCCCTTAACATATGAAGGTGGTTGAAAAGGAAGCATTACACAGAAATGTAACGGCAGCCATTACTTTACTTTGAGCAAGCCCAACTCAGACAAAGATTTTGGGAAAAGAAATCCACAGATAAAAAGTGATAAGACCCATAATATTGTATCAACCATAAAAAAAATAAATCTTGTAAAATTACTTAACTCTGCTTCCACCAGCTGGAGCCATTTACTGGCTTTGTTTTGCACTGCTGTGGAAGATTAAACTTGGGTGGGTACGTTAATTTAATCATCTCTTTTACAGCAATGGAAATGGAAAGAACCAAATGTTTCAGCTGACTAGAATAGTCAGTCACAGCTCTCATTTCAGAGGTCTTTTAAAATCACTCAGAATTAAAGCATTTTTAAAGTGTCCTTAATAAGTACGAAATCCTGGGTGAAGTTGTGTTGAGTTGACCCTGGCTGGACACCAGGTGCCCATCAAAGCCACTCTATCACTCCTTTCCTTAGCAGGACTGGGGAGGGAAAACATGATGAAGGGCTCATAGGTTGAGATAAGGACAAGGGTGTCCCTTCACTCACCAATTACTATCATGGGCAAAATAGACTGACCTTGGGAAAATTAGTTTGATTTATTACCAATCAAAATCAGAGTAGGATAATAAGAAAATAAAAACTAAATCTTAAAAACACCTTCCTTCCACCCCTTGCTTCTTCACAGGCTTCACTTTACTCCCAGTTTTCTCTACCTTCTCCCCTACAGCAGCACGGGGAGACAGGGAATGGAAGTTGTGGTCAGTTCATCATGTATGTTTTTTCTTGCACTCCTTCCTCCTCAAGAGGAGGACTCCTCACACTCTTGCCCTGCTCTGGTGTGGGGTCCCTCCCATGGAAGACAGTTCTCCACAAATTTCTGCAGCATGGGTCCCTTCATGGGGTGCAGTCCTTCAGGAGCTGACTGCTTCTGTATGGGCTCCTCTCTCCATGGGTCCACAGGTCCTGCCAGGAGCCTACTCCAGCATGGGCTTCCCACAGGGTCACAGCCTCCTTTGGGCATCCAGCTGCTCCATTGTTGAGTCCTGCACAGGTTGCAGGGTAGATAGGGAAAAGCTCTGGATATTGTCTACTTGGGCTTTCAAAAAGAATTTGACACTGTTCCCCATAGAATTCTCATGGAAAAACTGGCTGCTCGTGGCCTGGATGAGCACACAATCTGCTGGATAAAGCACTGGCTGGATGGACAGGCCGGTCACAAGTGGTGTTTCTAAGGGCTCAATGTTGAGACCATTATTGTTTAACATCTTTATTGATGATCTTGATAAGGACATAGAATGTATCATCAGTAAGTTTGCAGATTACACCAAGTTAGGTGGGAGTGTTAATCTGCATGAGGAAAGGGAGGCTCTGCAGAGAGATCTGGGTAGATTGGATCGATGGGCCGACGTTAATGGTATGAGCTTCAACAAGGCCAAGTGCCAGATCCTGCACTTGGGCCACAACAACCCCATGCAACGCTACAGGCTTGGGGAGGTGTGGCTGGAAAACTGTCTGGCAGAAAAGGACCTGGGAGTTCTAATTGACAAGCAGCTGTATATGAGCCAGCAGTGTGCCCAGGTGGCCAAGAAGGCCAATGGCATCCTGGCCTGTATTAGAAATGCTGTGACCAGCAGGAGTAGGGAGGTGATTGTCCCTCTGTACTCAGCATTGGTGAGGCCACACCTTGAGTATTGTGTATTGAGGTGCCCCAAACTGAACAAGAGAGATAGCGAGGAGCTGGAGGAAGTGCAGAGGAGGCAACGAGGCTGGTGAAGGGTCTGGAGAATGAATCTTATGAGGAAAGATTGAAATACCTGGGACTGTTTAGTTTGAGGGAGAGGAAGCTGAGGGGAGACCTCATCGCTCTCTACAGCTGCCTGAAGGGACATTGTAGAGAGGTTGGTGCTGGTCTCTTCTCACAGGTAGTTAGGGATAGAACAAGAGGGAATGGCTTCAAGCTGCAATAGGGGAGCTTTAGATTGGACATTAGGAAAAAAATTTTCGCAGAAAGAGTAGTCAGATACTAGAATAGGCTGCCCAGGGAGGTGGTTGAGTCGCCATCACTGGATGCGTTTAAAGGTCATTTAGGTGTGGTGTTGGGGACTATAGTTTAGGGGTGAACTTTGCAGAGTAGGGGTGATGGTTGGACTTGATGATCCCAAGGGTCCTTTCCAACCTTAATGATTCTATGATATCTGGTCTACCTCTAACCTCCAGGAACTGCAGGAGAACAACCTGCCTCACCATGGTCTTCACCATGGGCTGCAGGGGAATCTCTTTTTAATTTTCATCGTTTTGAAACTGTGCAAAAAGCAAGAAATTTGTCAGTGATTGGCTGATGCTGTGAAGGCATCCTTGCATGGTCAGCTCTAGAATTGTTGTCAAGTAATATGTTGTTTGTACAGTACCACTGTCTCCATTATATTACCATTTACCTTTGGTGTAAGTTGGAGTCAAATGCAAAATAGGTTGATAGAAGGAGTGAGTCAAACTGTGAAGTGATTTATAATTTAAAAATATACATGAGGCAACGAACAAACTTAAAAGACGTGAACACACCACTTGGAAATTTTGAAATTGCCATCCGATTCGTTAATTTCAATTTTTTTGTGTGTATGTGTGATACTAAGGTACAAAGCCAAGCTTTTGCGAGAGCTCAGATCCTCTTTTTGGGAAAGGAATAGAGAGAACACGCACCATTTTAATGGTTGCTGGTAAATCAGGGCTGCCAAACCAATGCTATTCACACTGACATCCTGTCTTTTCACACAATGGAGTAATATATTGGGGTAATTAAAGACAATTGCTTGTAATAGCAGAAAATTACTGTAATTGTTTTGTTTTCCAGATAGCAAATGCAGATTTGTAATTTCTGTGGCCACATCCAGAGTTTTACTGACAGAATTCACAGAGAAACCATAAACAGTTATTGTTCCATTATGCTTAATGGAATGAATTGGTATGAATTTGACTCTTGTTTTATTTAAAAATCAGGCAGGACAAGTTTCATCCTTATATTAAACTTGTCCACAACAGTTTAACATAAGCCCATTCTTGATTTACAAAAGCCTGTTCGTGTTTTGTTACACCTGTTGATTGCAAATTGTGACTTTTGAATGGTAATGAACAGTTTTGAAGGTTTATTTAAGAGAAGAGTTTGCATAATCTTGCAGTGAAAGAAAAGTAAGCTTCAAAATGCTTCCACCTTGTGATTCTATAGGTAGCTCCAAGACTATGAGAAAACTTGGTCACCATTTCCTCATGTTCTATGACATTTACAGGATGCCTATAATGACATTTTTCCCTCCAAAACTTGGAAGGCCTTTGCTAGCTGAAGCTATTTTAAAAATAATTTAAATAAATAATTCAATATTTCAATAATTTCTTTTGAAACATAGACTGGGTGTGATGCAGCCAAAAGGTGCATTGAATTTTCAGTAACCTGGGAATTTGCAGAAAAATGTGCAACTTTGCCTATAACATAGGATTGCTATTCAATTGGACTTTTTTTCTTTGTTAATTATTGTGGCTAAAAAGATTAATCAGTGTAAAGAACAGTCATTCATATAGAGGGCATTCATATCTATGTCTGTTATCTTTAATGATTTTATCAGTTTAGAGGTCATACATAGTGAAGCTATATATGCTGTGTTGAGAATTAGTGCAGATAATTCAGATATTGATCATGCTAATTGTACCGTGTCCAGGTTTATTTGTATGTTATGCTTTGTTATGGTTTGGGTTTTTTCCCCTGGACTATATGCAGGCTTTGTCAGTGTAAATTTTGGTTATGTACATGATATTGCCTATTTTAAAAACACTTCACTCATTATTTAAAAAACATACTTTTTTTAAAGTGACATAAAAATATCTAGTTAGGTATAATTGCAGCTTTTTAATTTAAGCATTTCAGCCATCTTCTTTTTTGCCTGCTAGCGAGGTCCTTTTGATCTTAAGAAGCTAAAGGACAAGCAAATGGTTTGAGATTAGGTGAAAAAATATGTTGATGATGATGAAATAGAATCTGAGGAGTGAAAAAAAAAAATGCGATACGGGAGTGTCAAGATGGTTTTCTAAATGCTGAAGTTTTAGAGTGGCTTGGAAAGGACCTCCAGCATAGCGAGTGAGAGGATTCTAGCCTCAGAGAACAACACCTCAGCTTAAGCAGAGGCTGGACATATTTTGAGGATCTGAAATAGTTTCCCATTTCCCACCTACTCCTCCTGTTTGTGTGGGTGTGTATGTACCTCATCGACCTCATTGTAGTCTTTAGATCCCAAGGGACAGTGCAGATCCCCGTCTTCATAAACAACCTGTATGTGAAGAATTAAGCAGGTTTCATTCCTGAACTTCTACAAACCCTGGTGAGGAAGCCATTTCCCTGTCCTCGTCTCTCGAGTTTCCTGCTGGGCTTTGGATGCTGAATTTGCAATAGGTTATCAGAGGGTGCCACTTGTGCGGCTGAGTGCTTGAGTATGAGTCTTGACAATAAGCAACAGTACCACCACAGTGGTTGTCACTCAGTCAACTCCAGCTTCTTCTGAGGTTATACAAGCGCAAATAGGATCCACCGGCGAAAGGCACATGGACAGAGTAGATGCTCTTTTCAGAAGTTTCTTGGTAGAGGCAAACAATACAGAAAGAACTGGGAATATAGTGTATTAACATAAAGATGCACTAGAGGGCCCAGCCTGCATATAACCAGTTTCCAAAAAGAAAAATGGGTAGTAAGCTGAAGGAACTTCAGAGAAAGTAAAGCAAACTTAGGAGGAGAAAGAACTGTGTGAAGCCAACAGGGCTCAAAACAGGACTGAATGTGGAGAAAGGTGATAGAGTGACAAATGCATTCAACCTGAAAATGTAATCAGACAAGCATGTTCCCCTGCCGGAGAAGGGATTTAGCAACTTTGAACTCAAAATCATGTGATTTCTTCCTCCTCCTGGCTAGATGAAAAAGGGGAGTGATGTTTTTAATATTATATCATGCTTAACAAACCATTGCGTGCTGTGTCAAGTTCATTTTCACTATCAGCTCTGGCTAAAAACCATTGCTATCTGTAGTCTAGCCTGAAGGTGACAAGAGATTTGAATCATTGTAATTAGGCACTCATCATACTGCAAAAAGATACAACTATCTTGATGAATCAGTATTAAAAGAAAAAAAAATGAAGCTGTGGGTTTTTTTCTCTAACTGCAGTTGGTGTCTGGGAATGTGAGCAGAAATGAGCTCGGCAAGAACTGAGGCGGTTTCCTCAGCATGATAACTATTGTCCTGTTCTCTAGGCAGAAAAAGTTAAGAGGTTTTTGCCCTTCCAAGTCCTGTTGACACCTTCAAGTGTTCTTGGGCCACTCCCAGGTTTTACTTGACAAACATTTCATATGTCCCACTTCTTTCTGATTTTGAGAAATACATAGGAATTCATTTTCCACACTTAAGCAAGAGCTATGAAATGAGTTATTGTTTGCCTTTTAGAATGGTAGCTCCAGGGCACACTTTTGTTATGAAGTATAAGTGATGAAAAAGTGGATCTGCCCAGCGAAGTCAGGATTGTGGTTGGATATGGCAGAAACGGGGTATGCGGAACTTTATCCCTCTGGGGAACGGCATTTCCACAGACACCAAAATGTAAGTTTTGTGATCCCTATTGCAGCTGCCTTGAATTCATAATTAGGTTTTGTTCTCATTTTCTCCTACATTTTAGAAAAAGTGCAGAAAACATTCCTGAAATACATATGACTTTCACCAAGTAGAGGTGCATTGCAGTTCTTACCTTTTCTTTCTCGGAACAATGAGTTACCCTTCATTCTTTTTCTCTGAAGATACATTACTTTATCTTATCACTCATCCATATATCTTTCCTCAGAGCTTGGATAACATTCCTTTTGATTATTAAGATGTTAAATGGTTCAAAAACAAATCAGGGAATGGCATTTATTGCCCAGTAGCATGCTTACTGTG
Source organism: Todus mexicanus (assembly GCA_013389965.1). Taxonomy (NCBI): domain Eukaryota; kingdom Metazoa; phylum Chordata; class Aves; order Coraciiformes; family Todidae; genus Todus; species Todus mexicanus. The sequence goes on along the minus strand of WEIS01005940.1, from coordinate 6,949 downwards.
AAGGGAAGTCTTGTCGTAACCACAAGGGGTTTGAATTCAGGGTCCTAATGCCAATTTATAAGTGCTCTAAGTTTCAAAAGTGAAATGCAAATACAGATTTACATACTTATTTTAGGTAGTGGCAGTTGAAATGTGATAATGTGCTTTGGGGAGTGTGTGGAGCCATAAATGACTTAGCCTGTGTGACTACTCTATAAATTATGGGTGTGTTTGAAGAATGGGTGTTTTTAGTGAATGTGTTGTATAGTTTTATGGAAATTTTTTTT
>WEIS01005939.1:26047-48715 GCA_013389965.1 Todus mexicanus | reverse complement strand
AAAACGTTTTAAGACAACAGAAACAGTTCAGTTCCCTCCTACAGTCTGTGCCACAGTCCAGGAGGAGGAAGAGAGTGGAACTAAAGGCCAACACATCCAAAGCAATGCCAAGGACCTGCAGGTTGACAACTCTGTTTCATGAGTCGTTCCTCTTTCTTCTAAAGCCCTGGGAACTGGTCATCCTTAAGGCACTGCTCCCACAACCAATTAGCTGGCATGAAAAGCTTAAAATCCTGCACCTGATGGGAGCCAATCACTGGTGTGTGTCAAGCAAGTGACACGTTGGATTTTAACTGTTCCCCTCTAGCCTGCATAGCGTAGAAAGCCTGGCACAGCATTTGCTCTGCCTGTTGTCCAGAAAGCCATGCTACAAACTGGAGGAATGGGGCTCTCCTTCCACTGGGAATGTGGCCAGTTGCCCTGTTACAGCAGCCAGCACCCCTGCCAGCTGAACAGAGGAGCCTGCCCTCCACCAGCCCTACCTCCAGCACCCTCACAAGACCTCTACTGACTACAAAAGCAGCAACAGCACACTCCAGGTCCTCAATACTATTAAATGCTCTCCTAAATATTACAAAACACTGCTGTCATCGTTCCCACACACACTCCCTTCATGCCATCGACTGCAGGGGCCTCTGCTTGACTGCTTTAAAAATCTCATAAACTTTCCCACTATTTCTCACAGCTGGAGTTACTGCTCTCCCCAGCACCCACCCTGGCTCCCGGAAAGTAATGTCCAAGTCAAAAATACAGTCGTGGTTTAAAAATTGCACACATTTCAGATATAATGTCCTTATTTATTTCTGCCTTCCTACCTCCTTTCTCTCTCTAAATGCTTCTGTGACCATCACTAAATTAAAGCAAGTATAACAAAGGCTGAGGAGAATTCCAGCCAATTTTAAAAGCAAAAAACAGCATAAGGAGAATAAACACATCCTATTACTCCCTGCTACTCTTACCCTTTTCTTTTATACAAAGGAAGGTTTAACTCTCTTTCCCTCTTTACTAAAAGGATTTTTCCACCTTAGGCTCCTATATTTGGGCAAGTAATGAAAAATAGAGAGCATAGTGTCACTAGTCACTATGAAAGCTCAAGACTTAAGGATCAGGAGCTTGGTCAGCTCAGTTTAGAGGTCTTCTCTGGTTCTTACATATTTCAAGATGATGTATTTTAAGACACAACACTGACTTTTCTGGCCTTCTCAGAGGCAGAATGTGTGTTCCTATGCATAAGCAAGGGCTTTCCAAATCACCTTCGTACGTCTCCAACCATGACTTTACAACCGCCTCATTACCAAGATAGACAGGCTAAATCCCAATCCTGGAGGTCTCAAGGCCAGTACAGGAACTGGCAGGAAGCAGCTGCATCAGATCTGCTGGTGACCCAGCAGACACTGGAATCCATGAGCCTTGCTAACCTTGTCCAGTTCTTCACTGGAAATTGCTGAGATTTCTGGCAGCTCTTGATAGCTGCAGGGACTGGATTTACTAAGTACTGAGACAGTTTCTTCATCTGGATTACTTCTGAAGCAATAACAACAGGCAGCCAACTGGGAGGAGTGAGAAGGGGAGTTCCACATCCTCGCGGCACCCTCAGCACAGCTTTGGGTGGAAGCTGGGATCTGAAGCTTGTTATCAGCAAACTTCTGGCAGACCCCAAGAATGCATCAGGATCCAGCAACTCCTGCAGCAGTCTCAACTCGAGAAGCAGCATCCACACTGACCGTCTCCAGTGGGAGCAAACTGAGGTCAAACCAGTTGTGAGCCCAGTTGGACCAGGCTGAAACCCACCAGTGGAGAGTCAGCCAGCCATCTTCAAAGGAAAGCTGTTCCTCAACCAGTACTGGCAGTACACAAATGAAAGGTGTAGGCAGGAGGCAGAGACCACTTTTGCCTTCTCTCCCCATCTCTTTAAAGGGCTGCAGGGATGGCAGCTTTCACCTTCTCAAGGCAGTTTCGATATGGCAGGTCTGTGCATCCTCCCTGTCAATGGGATGCCACGGGCTGCCCCGCTCCCCTCGACAGGCAAGCCTTCTGCAGTGCCCAGATATCCCAAAGAGAGAAATGGAAGGCACCCAGCTCAGAGTTTAATCAGGCAATTTTTTCAGCCAGTTACCTGGCTCAGGCTTGATTCCCACTTGAGAAGCACCACCTTGCAACCCTCCACAATGGGCCCCCCCTCTGTACACTGTGCAAATTGGAATACAAATCAGAGGAAAAAGCTTTCCTCTGTTTGAACAAATTGCTATAGATTCACCCCCGTCTCAGGTCAGAGCCCCCGATGGGAAATATTTTCACTGGCTGACTGCTAATAGACTCTGGAGCAACCATTGGATCAATACTCGAATAAGAAAATTAGCCAAAGCACACAATCTGATTTTGCCTTGTTTTGAATTACAGCTGGTTTGTGTTTATTTCACTCTCTTTTCCTTCCTTCCCTCCCTAGCACACTTCCCCCGTCCTTGCTCCCTGGTTACCTATCTATCAAATCTAGTCAGATTTGTGGGAATATAATAAAGTACGTGCAGGAAGACGTAATGCTGTTTGAAAAATGTTTACACGCGTTAATATTTCCTAGTGAAACTGCAGCACTGCCACTCCCTCAGAGGAGATGGTTCAGGAGCCACAGCAAGATTTTCACACACTTTTCTCAAAAAAAGCCAGTAGCAAACTATATTAGAAAAAATAATCTGCAAAGCAGGAGTGGGGACTGGCTGCACTCTCCCTCTCAGAGAACCAAGAGGTCAGCAGTGAGGTTTCAACACTGGGAATTACAAAAAAATAATCATCCTAAAAAGCAGCTCAGCCCTTTCATTTGAAATTGGTATAGCAATGGAGGTGTGTAACTATACCTAGGCTAGATTTCAGATGCACAGAGGGCAAGACAGACACTAGAAGTCATCCCTGTTCTTTGAAAGATTTCACCAGCCAGGGAGCAAGCAAAACTGATGACTTTTCACAGGGGTTCAGTGCTATATTTCTGGCATATGAACACGTAGATATTCCCAACTTCTCAGTCCTTTCTTCCTAGTTTAGAGCCTATTTCATTTTAATATGGAAATATCCCTACAAGAGAGGGCGAGAGAGAAATAAAAGACAGATACTAAGCACATTAAAAAACCCCAAAGCTACCAGACCAACTGTTCAGGGCACATTGCCTAGATAAAATTCAGTGGGAGTAAAATAATTCCTTCTACTTCCTACCCCAGCATCCCGCTCTCCATGACACCTACAATTGTGTCAGATAACGACAGAAAGGACGACTCAATCTTCAGCTTCCTGCTCCAGCATGTCGCGCTGTGAAGCAAAGCCACCAGCCGGGCGCCTGTGGAGAGCTCAAAGTGTAAAGAAACCCCAGAGCATTCAACGTGAGACGAGGTCCCTCTGTCACATTAGCACACCACAAGTGGCTTCGAACTAAACAATCTGAGCAGGGCCTGACATCCCCTTCACAAAGCTTCCCTGAGAAACCACAGATCTTTCTTCCTACCCTGTCATTTATTGCTATACACTAGGGAAAGGACCCTCTTCTCTTCACCTGGTGCACAGCACAGGGCATCTGCTGGACACTCCCTGCTTTCTCATCAAGCAAACTGACTGGGTATCCCAGAGACACTCTGCAAAATGAACTTGTGTGTGTAATAAGCAAATATACGTAATATACGCACACACATACATACATGTCTGTGCTTACAGATATATATACGCATATAGAGATATTTTTCTCCCTTTGGTAAGTAGTTGTCACGGTTTGGGGTCAGGGCACTCCCCAAATCTGCAACAGAACACTCTCTGCCCCTCCCCACCCATAAAGGGAAGAAAGGACATAAAGGAGAGAGACTTATCGATTAGGAAAGGAAAGTAAAACAGCTTTACTAACAAATGAAATAATAACAACAACAATAATAAAAAGTAAATATATACAAATATGTATAAAACCAGTATCAAACCTAACCTCCCCAAAGGTAAATCCGTCCCTGTCCCCACTGATGCTGTGGTAGGGCCCAGCAGCAGACGGGAACCGGGAGCTGGATTCAGGGATGCGGCCCAGAACCTGGGGCCCAGCCAAGGCCTGAGCCGGGGGCTGAGACTGGGGCCGGAGGTCTCAGGGCAAAGCTGAAGCTGCCAAGGCCAAACCCAACGAGGAAGAGTCCCGAAGCCGAGAGAGCAGCTCGAGTTCAGGGAAATGGAAGATGAAGGCAAAATGGGGAAAGGGCCAAGAGAGAAGGGCTGAGACCCTCGTGATCCCTCACCTTTATACGGAATATGACGTATATGGGATGGATTACTCTGTTGGTTAATTTAGAGTCACCTCTCCTGGTCACTCCTCCCTGAAGGTGCAGCCTTTACTTTTCTGCACCCCCCAGTGTGGTACACAAAATCTAGCAGTGACCTTAGTTTTCATACCAATCCTTGGTACTAACTATAAACATGGAGCGTTATCACTGCTAGAAGCAGGCTCTGTCGGGTACACATCCTGCTAACTTCAGACAGACGTAGCCGAAAAATAAAAATCATAGAACAGAACTGTTTTGTTCTAACCCAAACCAGGACAGTAGTCAATGGGTTTATTACCCTTTTCCACTATCTCTAATCCCATGTCTGTTTAATCTTTATGTTATGCTTACAGAATACTAAGTGTAACTATTACCAGAGATTATGTTGCACATGATGGAAAATGTACAAACGTCTACCAGTGCATTTCAGTTTCCCTGCTTGTCTGTGACAGACTATGCCAGGAGTGTGCCGGTTACAAAATGTTAATCACAGAACTTCAAAGAGGAGGATAAGCCATAAAGCAATTCTTTCCATAAAGACCATGCAGCAAGGATTGCCTCCTTGGAAGAAACCAAGAGAGACATTTTCCCAGAAAGCAGCGCGTATATCCTGGATCAAGTCCAGTGAGAGATCACCAAACTGGTGAGGCAGGTGGAGCATATGGTGTACGAAGAAAAGCTGAGAAAAGTTTGGGTGGGTTTCTTTGTTTGTTGGTTTTGCGTGGTTTTTTTCTTCCTCAAGCCTTAAAAATAAATAAAAAAATGAATGAATGAATGAATAAATCAATCAATCCCTCCCAAATCCCAACAAAGACAGGGGAGATCTTACTGCTAATATCTATTTGGAATGCGGTGGAAGGAGAGAGGATGGACTCAGAGTCAGACTCTCCTCAGAGGTGCATGATGAAAATAAGAAAGGCAAAAGCCATCAGGTGCAGCACAAGAAATTCCCATTGGCCACAGAGACAAAAACTATTTCACCATGAAGATGGTCAAACACCAGTAGAGGGGGCCCAGAATGCTTATGAACCATTCATCTTTGGACATGCTCAAAATTCAACAGGATGAGGTCCTTAACACCCTGCCTCAACTTCAAAGATGCCTCCAAGGTCAAACTAGCCCTGCTTTGAGCAGAGGACTGGACCAGATTACCTCTAAATGTCCCTTCCAACCTCAATTATTCCTTGAAGTAACTAAAGCAAGAAAGTAGTAGATTGGCACCACCTAGATGACTGGGTTTGCTCTGTGCCTTTGCCCCCTCCAGTGGGGAATAGAGGCCATACCACCTTGAAAACACATACACATAGACTTTAGTTAATAGGTACTAAGAAAAACACAGATACTAAGCACATTTAAAAAAAAAAAAAAAAAGCTACCAAACCAACTGAACAGATAGGAGATGTTCAGCTTGGAGATGTACAAGCAAGGTAAAACACCAAAACCACCAAGGAGGACTGTCGTGGGCATTAGACTTTATAACAATGCATTCTCCTTTTGCTTATTAGGTGGTTTTGGGTTTTTAAGATTTGCTCCTTTATTGCAGATACTGACAGAGATGAAAAAAGGTTTTTATGGTTTAGGGCCTCTAAACCAGGCTGCAGTCCAGGAAGTAGGAATTTGTTAGTCCTTTCACTGAGATTCAGACTGAATTCTCAATTACAATTACTTTGGTGCAGGTTTAAATCTCTGTGCCTTGCTGTCTCCCACAGAAAGGTAAGAGGAATGGAAAGATGCCACAGATCAGATGCAAATTCAGTCCTAAGGAAACAGAACTGTAAGCGTTCTTTGTTTCCCTTAAAAACAAACATGGACTTCCCTCTCTCCTCCACATAGTGGTTGATTTTCACCATTATGAAGCTACTCTACTGTTTCACTGCCTTGAGGACCATAAAACCCAGAAAAAGCTTCTGGAAAGGTGGCCACAGAGCTCCCAAAGCAATACAAAACATTGCATCTTTCCCCAGGCAGAGATTCCAGGGGAATCTAGCAGATAACCAGAGAGAGAAAACCAGTTTTCATCAAACGGATGAATGATGCCTTTGCTGTAGTGCTTACAACCGTACTGCTCACCTAAGGCACCTCACTGCTGCCAGCTGTGGGCGTGCATGCTCCTGGGGGAGAGCCGCTAGACACTGGAGAGGATGAATATACCAACTATGAAAGGGAAAGAGTCACATTCCTGAGAGACTGGAAGGAAAAAAGAAAGGTCACTCTACAATTTAAGTAGATGAGGGCTTTATGCAAGTCTTTTAATCAGTAAAAAGGACTGCACTTATCTCTATTCAACCTAACCATCCCCAGATGCTGCAGAAGTACTGCAGTTTTACGCTTATTACCCTGAAATCTACACTATTCCAGCAGCAATGTACATTATGAGCAAACCAGTATCATGAGGAGACAGCTTCTTCTCTCCATCCAGGGAATTTTAGTGTTCCGAGTTTGTTCTGTCCTAGAACACGGCAAAGTTGAATTTTGGCTTCATTTCAGCGTCAGCCCTGGGCTGACGGGTACCCTGGCCCAGCTGACCTCCCATCAGGAAGTGCAGTGCTCCAGGAGACACACAACTCCAGAAGCACTCAAATACTGACAGACCTAGAGCCCACGCTTCTTCCTGGAGGTTGGTGAGAAGATGGACAAGTAACCTGGGAATATATCTGCCCAAGAAAGAGCCAATAAATAAAAAACAAACCAACCAACAAAAAAAGGGGAAAGACAGCAATACTGCCTGTGTTAGGAATATCATGAACTGAATTCATGTGTGTGAATCTATCTACACACTTAGCTGGCCAAAGAGGATGAGGCTGGCAAGATGTCTCTAGGAAGGAAAGCAGAGTGAGAGAGCACTGGGAATACGAAAAGCTACTTGACAGGAAAAGCAAAGCAGCTGAAAGTACGTTTACTCTCTCACTCTTGCTCTGAAATGGAAGCAGTGATGACAGTTCACACTACCAGAGTAAATGCAAGAGCAGATACTGTTAAGCGTGGCTGCAGAAGCGGCCCTGGAAGACTGCAGCTCTGCCTCAATTCACATCTGGCTTCACGCACAGTCCCCAAGAGACCCAGTAGCTAAGCATTGAAACTAAGTTCCCAGCTCTCTAATGACCACCAGGCTAGGTTCTCACCCCAGTGAGATGACACACTTACTGTCGAGTGTGCATGAATAAATATGAAAATATTAACAGGAAGGAAAGTGCAGAAAAGTCCATCTGTTCCGATTAGCAGGGCAATCTAAATGCATAATGGTTAGGTCCTCCTCATATTCCTCCAAGAGTAGCAAATACAATGTGCAGCCCTGGTTTGAGCTAGAATGGAACTAATTCTGTTCAGTGATTTTACTTTTCAGCGGAATCTCCTCTAACTAACCATATTTTCTGAAGTTAACAACTGATTTTTGCAGACAGTGTGGCAGATTTTCTCACAGTGATAACACTTGATGTTTATATTTACTGCCAAGGATTGGTGTGCAGACCAAAGTCACTACTAAATTCTGTGTACCACACTGGGGTTGCAGAAAGTAAAAGGAGGAGGATCGGACAAGACAAGTGACCCTAAACTGACCAGCAAGGGATTCCATCCCATACACATTGTATTCAGCATAAAGCTGAAGGATCACAAGGGTCAAGCTCTCTTCTTCAATGGTCAGCATCTGAGGACTTTGCCCATTCTGCCTTCGATCCTGATCATGACTTCCTGCATTCAGTTCCCAAATCCAGCTGCTGAATCTGGTTTCCATGAGCTTCTGAGTCCAATATGAGACATCCCCAGTGGCTGCTTCACAGCATCAATGGTGAAGTAATTGCTATCAGAGGAGCTGAGTTCAATATTGGCTTTGTTTTGTATATATTATGCTATTGTTTTCATTAAAGCTGCTTTAGTTTTCTTTTCCAATCCATAAGTCTCTTCCCTTATTCCCTTTCTCTTCTCCTTTGGGGAGGGAGAGGGGTTAACAGAGAGCATCTGTTATAGGTCTAGTGGACAGCCCTGACCCTAAACCTTGACATGTGGCTACATCTGACAGAAAGAGTCCAGATTCTGAAAAAATTTTTAAGTCTATATACACCCACACAGCCTCCACAGCACACGAGGTATTTGGAAATTAAGGACCAAAGCAGCAAAGGCAGAGTGAGGACTCGCAGCATAGTTCAGATCCTTACACCTCCCATGCAAAGCAAGCCACGGCAAACTAGCCATAAACCCAGGAGGTGAAGAAGGACAGAAAGTTGTCATGCAAGCCACTACCTGAGGAAATGTCCCGTGGTTGCAAGAGAAGCTCCCATCTCTCACTCTGCTGCCATGTGCCACTAGCTTGTGTTTAACTAGTTAGAAGTCAACCATGCAGGTTAAAATCAGGAGAGTCAAGTCGCAGATATCAAGCTTCCCAAGTGGAGACCACTTACAAGAACAGCTGGTCAAGCCACACACATGGACATCATGGGACAGACAGAAGCCCCAGTAAGTGAAAGTGAAGCAGGCAGAGCAGTCTGCCTGTGCTCAGCTCTCTGGTCACCATTCATTCAGCAGACGCTGAAGATACTCTGTGCTTCTCTAGAAGAGCTCAAAAGCTTTGTGGAAGAGGGTCAGGAAAATACCCCTCATGAGTACAATGCCTGCTACTTAATCTTATTCATAGAAAAAGATCAAACCAAGCTTCCAGCTGCTGTTTGCCTTCAGCGTTATAACTCAGCATAAAGGTATCGCTGGCAACATTTGAATGCCACTTGGTTTTCCCTTGCTGCTGCTTCAGCAGTAGGAATTGCCATTGTATTTGGATATTTGCACGCGGAGAAGCAGGGGAAATAGGTTTTCTTTAGTTGCAGACCTCTTGTAGGATTTTGTTGACATACTCCTTTTATGTGCAAAAGCACACAGTTAAAACTTTCTTTGCAAAGCCCTCTCTCACAGAGCTAATATGTATATTTAAACTAAGTTATAATATATCCCTTTAACACGGCTTTTATTGTTCAAACAAATATTATTTTAAGTAAAGTGAATTCACCAAAGATTCTGAAGGTGAAACAACACCAACCAAGGAAAGAGAAGGCAGATGGGAAGACAGTGGGTACAATGAAACAGAGACTCCCCATCACCAGGCTGTTATCTCCAAAGTTGAGAGAGATCCTGAACACTCTGCCTATTTATGTCCCTTCCTTCTAGTTGAACTTCTTATGGACACCAGGAAAGTTAGGGAACAAACGTAGATGACAAAGGCAATGAGAAAACTTTTCAACCAGTGCAATGCAATTAAGCAACCAAAAGGAAAAATTCCTCTTAACCCAACACAATAATGCTGGAAAGCAAAGGACGGGGGGAAAGAAACCCCCAAAATTCTTGCCAGCTACCTCCAATTCATTTCAAGACTGCAAGCTGCCAGAGTGACAGGCCTGCAGTCTTTAGGAAGGGATACTCCAGTAATATCACATACCACAGAAAACAGCCAAAAAACTTTTGCTAGGAAAGATTGTTTTTCCTGTTATTCCAGACTGAGTAATGAAAGCAGAGGCATGACCTGCTGAGAGTTAACCTGTACTTCATGTATACTAAGAATTATCCCATTGTGGAATAATCACAGGCATATCCAGAGTAGTGGGGTCTGAAACGAAAGTGCCCAGGTACTTTTGAAACCCAGAGAAACATGAAATCCCCCTGCAGAAACCACCATCTCAGAAAATAGATCTGAAAACCAGTGACTACAGAGCCTGGTCTCTCCAGCAACATGTTATCTAGCTAGCCAGAGTTTCAAGACACTACACTCTGGTTATACAAAGCAAGCATGCCTTATGAAGAGGGTTCACACTCAAGGATTTTCTGTGCTTTGATGACAGATCTGCTGTCAGGTTCTCCAGGGGCAGCCCAAGAGAGCAGCAGCAGCTCAGTGACCACAGCAACCAGCCGTCAATGAAAAGATGCTCATCAATGCATCAAAGTGGAAACTGCCACGAAGCTAAAAATGTCTCAAGTCAAAATTTGATGGTGATGGGGGGAAATAAATAAATAAATGAAATCAGATGTCCATGAAAGCCTGTAAACTACTAAGACAGTACACCACAGAAAAACTGAGGTTGCCTCTCTATGCCCTCCCCCTTCACAACCAGACAAACATCTCACTCAAAGCACCAGCTTCACCTTCAAAATGTGTGTCCAAGGCAAACAAACTGCTGCATCTTCCATTCACAGAAATAAAAGGCCAGGAGAAACTAAAAGACCTAGCCCCCCCCTCCCCCTTTTTTTTTAATGTGGTTTAAGGCTTTTTTATTCAAAAAAGAAAGCAAAACAAAAAAATCCCACATGCTTGGCTTACACTGAAGACTAAAAAAAGTCATAATGGAAGACTGACAGCAGCAGGATCCAAGCCATTATGTGCAGCATTTCAGGCCAGCATTTTCACCAGAGCAACAGCTCATCTGGATTTAACGCCCTTGCCTTAAAATTAAAATGCTATCTGGAAGAGCAGAACAGCAGAGCCAAAAACTGTAGCCAGAAAAGTGAATCCTCTAACATTTCCCCCCACTGTGCTTCTAAATTCTGTTTTTCCAAGAGGATCCAAAGAAACCATTCCTCCCAGCTGGAGAGTAGCAGAGCCTGGAGTCAGAATCTGGCCAGCAGCTTTTGCTGGTGGATCATGGCACAACCACTACCTGCCCATGCCCCTGTAGTTGCAGCAGTTTTTTCTGGACTTACAAGTAAAAAGTCATCTGTGGCAGCAAGGTGACCAGGTGTGACAGAGCATGTGCAAGAAATAAGACATTGTATCAACAACAATTCAATCAGCCAAACATGCTTCAAAAACTAATTGCGATGACTAACTGGATCAGGCAAAAAGGGAAAAATAAAATACAGGAAAAATCAGAAGAGTTAGTTCAGCAAATGAAACTCTTAATTACAAGCTATCACCCATTTTATGTCACCCTGGGATTTGGGAGCCAGCCTTGGTGTCACCTACAGCTGCTTCCCCACAGAAAACAGCAATACTCACAGAGCATCCAGGACCTTAGGAAAAGTGTGTAGGAGTATGTATGCAAAAGCAGTATTAAGTTCTCCTGTTTCTTGCAATGGGGATGCTAAGACTAGTTGCCTTTTACATGACCCCAGAATTACAACTATTGTTCTCTGGGAGATGTGCAATCCTTTTCAGGCAAGGCTTCTGCCTGGCAGGAACGGCGGTTCTCACTTGCTCTTCAAATCCTTCATTTTCAACTACAACAATGTCATGGGTATTATCGTGAGGCCAATGAAAGAGAAATATTCTCACTCCTAGAATTTACACACCATCAACAGCATCCATTTCTTTTCTCCTTTTTTTTTTTAAAAAAAACAACCTCTAGCAATAGCTAGACACATTTCTTTCTCATTTCCCTGTCTACCTCATCAAGCATATCACAGACCCGAGTACTTTTTAGCATCTTCCCCTGCTTCCTCCTTCAAGAAGCTTTTATTTAGGCCTAACAATAAAGAAGCTCATATGGCGGTTTCCTTCCTCCACTCTCCTCACTTACTACTTCCTCTAGACTTGCTTTGAGATAGCAAAATGCAATTCTTAAATTAAAATCCATTTATTTAAGAATTATCTCTGCTGGAGCTTTCCTTCTTGCTGCTCTGCGCAAAGAAAAAGTTTGCGATGCCGTGATGCAGGGCTTGCTCCTCATTTCTCTTTACTGCTCTTTCAAGTGCCTGTACAAAATGCCCCTGCTGACCCAGCTGAAGCTGGGCGATAAGCAGCTGATCTACTATGTTTTACCAAACATGTCTTATCTAAAACCATCTCCTTAAGCAAGCCATATGCTGCAAACATACTTTGAAATGTCTCTATAATAATCTGAGAAGCAGAACTGTTTGTCAAATAGCACACATACTAGTGCTGGCCACTTTGAATAACCATCAGCCGCAAGTAGGTACATATGCTCATTGTGAACTGCAAAAATCAGCATGGCATCTTTGCCAAGGCTTACCAAATGCCGGAGTGGTTTCTAGTATCGACAACTACTGTTCACTTGGGCTAATTTCTCCTTTTACATGGAGTTTCAAGCCTGATTACCAACCATGAATATGTAACAAACTACTCCTTTCAATCTGTTGTGGTAATATTAATGTCTTTCACCCAACATCCCAACATGAAAGATTTATGGTATTAATCACGCACATCATAGTAAACAGTCATTCTCTACAGTCAATTGCATTTTTCTGCTGGAATAAGGATGAAAGTCCTGAGCTGCTTATCATTTGACCAGCCAGAAAACAAACTATTATTGCGCTATTTTAATGAAAGCTGGAGCTTAGTTTCTATGGGTAACGTTTTCAGATGTGGCTACGTGGTTCAGGAGCTTGACTATCCCATTTTGAAAAACAATTTAGAAACTTAATCATGGCTAAATGCGGGGCTTGTCTACGCAAGGAGTTATTCAGGAACAGCTTTTCAAAATTCAAAATTAAAGATTAGTTCTAAACCTGTTGTCTAGAGACTCTCGTTCACAACAGCAAGCTGTGTTAAGCTAGCCTGCATTTCTTCATTGCATTGAAAGATAGCATAGAGCGAGAATCACCCTGGCATTCGTCTTGCTAGAGTTAGCAGCTACTGGAATGTGGTAGCTAAGCTGCTGCAGCCCTCAAGCTTCAAACTGCACCCCACAATAAGCCAGCTACTTTGACTTACAGGATCACCACCCAGTTGAACAGCCAACAGTCGAGTGTATTCGTTTGCACTGCAATCCAAAGGCAAGCGTGAACCTGGTATAGGTGTCCCACAACTTATTTATCAAGGAGTCAGGCACAATATGTTGCTGCCAGGCGAACCCAGGTGCAGGGGCCTCAGCACACACTGCAAAGCACACACCACACTTCAGACATTGCATTAATGGTTGGAGCACGGGCCAGGCTGAGCTCCACGCTGGTAAAGCTGTACTGTGACCAATAACAAAACCAGCTAATTTAAACTAGCTCAAGAGTGCACCCAAAAGTTACAGTCCTACTTTTGTGCAGGCACGGGGTACACGCACTTTAAGTTAATTTGTTTGCAAAAACATTCCCCCTGATCCCACTGTCTCATGGCATTGAAAAGTTCCTGTATTCTTAGCCAGTTTTCAAATATTCCTCATGTGTAGAGACACGGCAATAGCAAGGTGGCCTCTCTCACTACACCTTAAAGTGGGGATCTTCCCAAAACACAGCTAACACCACTGCCCACTTCTGAGTTTCATTTTCCAGAGATAAGGTCTTCCTATTTGGCAATTATATGATGATTGATCAAGACAATCTCCTTCTCAAACACATACTTGTGAATTCTAAATTCTGAAAAAAATAAAAGAAAATATATCTTTTTTTAAAAAAACCCACCACTGACATTAATTCCTTTCGGCCTTCGTTAGCATTTGGGAAACAAACACCACAGATTTCTTCTTCCTATCTTCATACTTGTAAGGAAAATAGGAATATGGCTTAGCACATACTTAAAAATAACAAAATGTGTTGGAATATTCAGACTCTCCTTTTGCTTCTTCAAAAGCTGCGCTCTGCTCTGGCATTCAAAATCCTTGATTCTGAGATAACTGGATCAGAGCCTGTTTTCAATGGCTTATTCCTTCTTACTGAGGATGTATTTACCTTGGATCTATCAGCCACAGGGATTGCACTTAATACCAACTGCACTGTACCAGAGAGAAAAGGATGGTTAAAACTTCGCTGATGTTCGATTCTCCACTCTGCCACAGGCAAATCATTTAATCTCCATCTCATTTCCCCACATGCAGAGTAGAATAACTGTGGGCAACAGAGGCATTGTAAAGGTGGAAGTTCATAGATATCACAGTCATGGGAAACACAAAGTCGTAAGAACTCCTACTTGTACACTCTGAGAGGGATTTTCGGGATCTAGCAACTGCAGTGGAAATGCCCCAGACCAGTTGTTCTCTTAATACCCCATCTGGATTCACTTGACTGGCAGGGGAGTTCAGACTCCCATCTCCAGCTGGCTCTTGCTGCTCACGTTACTTTTGTGAGAGTCTCAATTTCTCACTTTTTCAGTATTTCAAGAGATGATCTGAGTCAGAATCATCCATTTATTAAACTTAGCGAGAGAAAGTCATTCTTCGCTCTAACTCTACAAATGCCTTCTTCCACCATGCAAGGCACGCAACGAGCACCAGAAGGTGAAACAGCATTTGTAAGCAAAAGCCATTTTGCTATGTTTCTCAAACATCTGTCTGAATCACATCGTTGTTTTTCCTTTTTATTTCACCACAAAGGCACACAAGAGGTGCACAAGATTCCCGTTCACATTTATTTTGAAACAATTTATGCCAATTAGTGAAGGACCATTTCCTTACGAAACAGGAGGAGCAACAGCAAGCAGCTATTCTTGTATTAAATGTCCACCTGCAGACATCCTAAAGCCTTTCTCACAGCTTGACTTTAGTTTTCAATGTTATGTCAGTTCTTCTTTAGGCAACATTTGCTAATTTGACTTTAGAAACTGCTGTTCTTACTGCACCTCTGTCAATTGCTATCCTCACGCTGCCATCATTTCCATTTACACAAACCCAGCAAAAGTCTCTGCACACCGTTTGTCCTACACTACAGCTCACAGCGGACAGAAGCCACGAGCCAGCACATCACAGTGAGACAGATTTTTAGTTACATTGGTGTTATGTCCCACATGAAAGCTAAAGCAAAGGGATAACTGCCAATATCACGTCCACAAGCGATGTGCAGCAGAAGTGGAAGGAGCAACAGGAAAGAGAGAGGCTGGCCAGATCGATAAAAGCTGCTTGAGATCCTTGCTCACCGCCTTGCTGCACCCTTTCCCTGGAGGTCTGCAGCCCAGCACAAAGCCATGACCTGCTCACAGAGCAGCGCTGGTGACTGAATCACCAGGCCACTCTGCCACCACAGCTGGGTGGTGCCCAACAGGCTGCCCTGCCTTATTTGCAACCATTGAAATACATAACTGCGTCTATGCTGCTGTTCATTACTAGCGTGACAGTAAGAACACAGAGTGCTTTATGCAAGTGAGCAAAGGGAGCATCCTTCTCAGAGGAGTTTAAACATTACTAGACTACACAGCTGTCTGTAGATTTGGGGAATACAGTTATACAAGCACACACTGGGGTAACCATATTGCCTAGTCTAGAAGAACAAGCAGAAACTTAAAGAAGTAATTGATATTCAGCTGTCTCTCTTTTTAGTTCTCTGGTTAACTTCAGGCATCTCCCTTCGCCAGCCACGGACCAGATCATTTAGGAATTAAAACTTAAGGCGTTAGTAGTCCAAAACTGACCTAGGATACAGCGTGGCCAACGCACTGGTACAAAGAACTCCTTGGAGGCAGCCACGGTGCTCTGAAGACAACACTACCCTGACTTATGGTCCCTAAGCCTCGTTTTCCCAAGAGATCCTCTCGGAAGGAAAGAAAAACACTTCCCCACTCCCACTGGAGTATTACAACGGCGGGGAGGGAACTGCTTGGGTACAACGTGACAGAGTTTCAGACCCTAAAACAAACCAGAGAGACACGCAAAGCCCCATCGAAGGAGACAGCATCAGAAACCTGGAAGCAGCAGCTCAACCCTGGGCGTTCACTCCCGCGAATTTCGGCCTCGGGAAGAGCCGAGCAGCCGGACAGGGCGGGGATTTTCCCGGAGTCCTCCAAGATGAGGCTGCTCCGGGCGCTACTTGGTGCTCAGCCCCAGCCCAGCCCAGTCCAGCCCCACGCGTGTCCCCCCGCGGCCCCGTTCCTCCGGAGACAAACTCTCCGCTTCCCACGGGGCTTTGCCCTGAGCAAGTCCCGGCTCCTCTCACCCCCTTTCCGAGGGAAAGGGGGCACCTGTAGGAGCCCCCAGCCCATCCCACACCACACCACCCCACCGCCGGGTCAGTGCAACGCCTCCCTCTGCCGGGCAGCGGCGGAGCAGCACAGCCCCGCCGCCCAGGTGTACCTCCCCCCCGCCCAGGTGTGCCTTCCCCCTCTCAGGTGTGCCTCCCCGGCCGCAGCTAGGACGGTGAAGGAGGAGCAGCTTCGTTCTCCTTTCCCTTGGGAGGGAGGGAAAGCAGGAGTCGCCTGCAGCCAGAGTGCCGCAGCCGGGCTGAAGTCAGGAGAGCAAGCGGGGAGTCGAAGCCTTGGTTTCAACAAACACCTGACGCCGGGCATGACAAATCTCTGCCTCCAACAGGTCCTGCCCCAGCTAACCTGTTGCTAACAGCCTTTCCCCTACTTAACTTTTGTTGAGCCAGTATCAGGTAATGCCCAGGATCTCCCTTTTTTAATGCAAGTGGGTTTGATAGTCAATTCCATGAGTTATCACATATTTAATTTCTTCTTTTAAGCACTAAGTAAAAGCAAAAAAATAAAACTACACCAAAACCACCAAAAAACAACAAGCCAACACAAACCCCTGTTGTTCCTTCAACCCACTCCCCCAAATAAAGGATAGATGAAAGCTTCCTTCTCTTCAAAGCAAGTACTTTGGATCCTAACAGAGTAGAGATCTCGCCTGTTAAAAGTAAGCACAGACATGACACTACGCACTCCGTTCTGCCACTTCCTCACAGCTCATCACTCTGGTGGATCTTGGTGGCCCTGCCAGATCATCATTCTGCTGTGCAGTGTCAGTGTCTAACCCTCTCCTTTCCCCCCACAAGCCTGAGGGATGCTGCCACATTTTCCCATTCTGAATTTAAACCTGCACAACTCCAGCTGCTGATCATTGGCAAAAGGTGCCTGGGACACAGGTACCTGGTGTGTTCACCTTGATTGTTTGAGAGCAGAAATGGTCTTCAAGTTTTTTTTAAAGTTTCAGCCTACGCAAGACCTGGGCTACCAGACACAGCCTAAAGAAACCCACATGGATCTCTAAGAGCAAACCACCATCTTCCATCATCTCTTCCCCACAGCAAAATGCAGCCCCCCTCTGAGGACACAACGCAGTAATTCCTCTTCACAGAAAATACCAACACCTCACCTACCCTGTTGGGAACTTCACCGGTGAGCTGTCCCTTCAGAGCTACACAGGCAAACCAGCTGACTCTGGACTTGCTTTACGCTAACTAAAAAAGCCTTTCGAAGGTAGGTTTCAGGACCTTTCCACAAGTGGAGTAAGAAACACTCTCCACCCCAAGCAGCCTTTCACTAGTAGAAATGTGCCTCTCTCTACTGTTTTTGCCAGCACACCAGCATTGGGCAGAATACCGTTTTTCTGTACCCTCCTCCTAACAAGCCATAGCCACACAGGCAAGATTCTTAGACATAAATTGCGCTTAATGAACCAAGAGCGCACAGTATGTGTGGAAGGAAGGACTGGAAGCCTGAAACTACACTGTTCAAGCAAGCAGAATAGCAGTAACTCCAGTCAAAACACAGGGAAAACAGTAGGGTTTCTAGCTGATGGGAAGCGTCACAAGATCTCGAGTTTCCAGCATGGAAGTCACCTAGTCTTGTTCCTTAAAAATAAGAACAGCAGCCCCAGCAGAACACCATCCCTTACTGCTGCTGCTGAATTCCCATCCAACTGCTGAACTTCCAAGGCCATCTCCTATTGTATCCTTGACTTACCGGGAGCCACTTACTATCTCCCTCCCCTCTCTCTCTCCGACACATCTGAAATACATATATATATTTCAAAAAATCCAGTGCAAACCTGTCACGGTGATAATTTTAAAAGCTATGCTGCTCATGTCAAATTATTCAACATCTATCTTCATGTTCCCACAAAAATTAGCATAGGATGGTGGTTTCTGATGACACCTATAGTGAAATATTTTGACTTCTACCATCAAGTTGCAAACAACCTGTCAAGAGGATAATGTCAGTTTTCTAGTACAGCATATTAAAGCCAAATGAGGGCTTATCTGGTGTGTGAAGCTACTGACCTGACCTAAAAACAGAGGCTGTAGTGTCACAGGAGGGTGAATCTGACACATTACAGCTGGAGAACAGCGACGCATGCTGAAGCAGAGGACTGGGCACATTTAATGCCTTGGTCTTAAAGAACTGCTAAAGGACTATGCAAACATTGGACTGACCAAGTCCTTCCTTGAGGTTATTTCTGTAGCCCTCCAGTTACAAAACTCATTCCTGTAACCAAAAGGCT
This sequence comes from Todus mexicanus, assembly GCA_013389965.1. Lineage (NCBI taxonomy): Eukaryota > Metazoa > Chordata > Aves > Coraciiformes > Todidae > Todus > Todus mexicanus. Next base: position 30,363 of record WEIS01005939.1, on the reverse strand, counting down.
ACAGCTTAAGCCACCACGGGTTCCAGGGCTGGACAAAAAGGAGAAACGGTTGAGCACAAAGAATACATACATAATTATATACATGTATATATTTAGTTTGGAGGATCGCTGTGCTCATACATTGCATTTTCCGAACAGAATCAGCCAAGAAGCGTCTCACAGGATCCAGCTCCACCGCTACTTTAGCCAGCTGTCTGCCCACCCATTTCAGAAGGCATGGGGTTGGACACAGGGTGCCCTGGGATTACAGCAAGAGAGCAGAAGAGCTCCCTGTCTGGACTTCAGTTCCCACTGGCAACACAGTTGTAGGCAGGGGAGAGGGACTGATCAAGGTCACCAGGCTCAAGGGTAATATTAGCCTGTACCTGTACCCCTAGAAATGGACATCAAAAGACAGGCAGACACACAGGTTGCAAGAGGGCATGAGGCACCCTGCCCTGAAAATTCTAGGAAAAAAGGGTTTACTTTACAGGTAAAAGGAGTAGGAAACAAATTCACGTCACGCAAACATGAAATGAAGAAGCATGAATGTTTATGGCCTAAACCCAGGATATGTTTCACCAGGACACTCTTCCATCGCAGACGCAAGAAAACATCCTTCCACTAGATTTTTTTGGCTGTCTGTAATGGCATCTCACAGGTGATTCAGTGTGACTGTGTCTCCTTAAAGAAAGAGCTTCACTGGGTTATTTATTCCCCACAGCAAAGGCCAGGGCTGGGCTACCTTTTATTTATATTTTTTTTTCGGGTGCTTCACCCTCACCACTTTCTAGTGCCTGAAGTAATGCAGCCTGCCCACCCCCTCTCTGATCATGGCACCAGGCAACGTTCCCTGCTGCCCAGCCTAAACCTTCCTTTTATTCTCTTTCCGTCGCCTCACTATAGCCCCTCATCGCACGCTGTGATGACCATTCCCGAAATGCCTTTTCTGCAGGTGAATTATGAGAGGTAGGGGACAAAATATCCCATGCTTTTATTTTCAGCCTGAAAGGCTGCTGCTGATCAGCTAGGATGTGCTATTTCTAAGACAAACCAGAAGTGTTAATTATATACTGCACATGGAGTAAGCAAAGCTGCAGCCCTGTGTGTGCTCTAAACCAGAGCTACACAAGTCTGCAAGGCTGTCTAGGAAGCAAGAGGCACACTCTTCCCTTTGGAAACACTCCTTATTCTCCACTATCAGTCTAACTTACAGCCTTCAAGTGTTGATAACTCCAAGCCTAGAAAGGCAAGTCCCTTTTCTCCTTACCTCTTTCTCCCTCCTGCCAAATTCTGACATTTCCTAGAGATCTATTACAGCTTGCTCCTCATCTTCACCAGCAGCATTAATGTACCAGGATTGAGAGACACCTGCAGTTTGGAAAACAGGGTAACACAAAAGGCTAATAAAAGTTGCCTCTTGGCAGTCTCCTGAACTGCTTTTTGTATCAGGCCAGTCTTGTTCTACTGCAACAAACAAGGCTGAAAGGATGGGATCAGCTAATGAGAAGAGGGTTTCAGACACACTTCAGTCATTACCACAAATGCCAATTTATATGGCAAACCTCTTCAGGTAGCAGGCTAAAAGCACCTTGACTCCTAATTAAATTGCACCTCCATTGCAAATGCTCCTTTCCCAGAAACAACCTTACACACATTTTATTTGTACCATTCATCTCAATAAACCTCTCCAACAACTCTGCACTCCTAGACAGAGGTCTTTTGTGCACATCCATGTGGGTGTATTATTTAAAGGGTACATCACATGGATACTTTATCTAGTTTAATCTGATTTAATCCCAGCAGATTTACTAAAGTGAAATATATTTATAGACCCATATAGATGCCTCCCGCCATCTCCATCGCCATAAATAAATATTCAGAAGAAGAAAAACAGATCTGAAACGTGATACTTGAGTTCCCATCATTTTTACATGAAGTGACACAGGAGACTCACATTTACAACACAGAACTCTATGGCTTAAGGCTATGGTGAAGGACTAACATTTAGGACAAACAGAAGTGGAGGGGAGCAGTAGGAAGAGTTTCTAATCCTGCTTTAGTTATCCTTGAAAATATAACTGCATCAACCCAGCTCTGCTTGAACCATCAGTAACAGCAATCTCACATGCAAACTAACAGTCCCGGCTGCACAAGGCATGAAATCAGTGCAGGGCACTGGAGCGAAGGCAGGATTGGGAAAGACAATACGAGAACTATTAGTCCCTGCAGAAGTTTGCGGTGTGCTGATTCTACGAGACACTGCTCTGGGCTGCACTTAGAGACAGCTGTGTATTAAGGCTCCTGATGGTCTCAAATAGTTTGAAGAGGGAGGGGAGAGACTAGATTTCTCCTTTGTGTACTTAAGCAAGAGAATAGATAGAAGTAGTGTACCATTTTGGATTAAAAGGATGCCTTCATCTTAGTGCATGTCTGTATCCGTGCTTTCTTTTGTACACAGCGTCTCCAATCTCTCTGAGAGAAAAAGACTCAAACATCACTAAGTTATTCTGAAGATCTAATTTAGCAGCAGCTATATCAAATGCAAGTTCACTGAAGTGGATGAAAAAAAAAAATACAACAGGCAACCTTCTAGAGCACATTTAAGCAAAACTGGGCTTAAGCTTCAGCCCTCTTGCTATGATTCTGAGTGGAGAGGCCCTTCTAAAGCTAGTGACAGCTACTCAGCAGCAAGCACACTAAAACAAAATAATAAAAGTTCAGCTAGAAGCGGATTACCTGTTTTAAATGATTAAATAACCTGCCCTGACCAAGCTTCTGTACCACAAACTCACTCTGCTCCTCATCTTTCCAGTCTACAATTTTCTCTGGGCACTCAGACTGGGAGAAAATGCATATACTGGGAGGAAAAAAAAAAAAGGAAGCTAAATCGCTTCTATTGAAAATGGTTATTTTACAAAACTGACCCAAACTCGAATTAACATCCCAGCCCTCAAAGAGAAAGGAGGAATTGTTTCCATTAAAGAAATACATCATTAAAAAGTGACCTACAAAGACTTACCCATAGTCAGTGAGACTGAACTGATCTTTGCCAGAGCTCACACAAGAGACTGGCTGCGTGCTGTTAAAAAAGGGGGAGCGGGGGGGCTGGATTCTCTCACTGGGGTCTCTCTTCAGAGCTCAGAGAGCTTGGCTTGTTAGAGGCAGAGGCATGCCTTCCAGAAGGACTTTACAGCAACGAACAACTGAGTTGTAAGCCAAGATAAAGCCGACTTGTTGTGAGAGGCAAGTCTTGTGGGTTGCTTTTATTTATTTATTCCCAGTGTATTGGAAATGCAGATCTTGTAAAGCACGAATTAAGAAAGGTCTGGGAGAGGGAAAGGAGGGCTGCACGGCTGGCTAAACTAAATCCCGGCTGCTGTCTCAAGCCAGGGCTTGTGCTCAGCAGGGGCACGGGGTGCCATCCCCAGCCTCTGCCCCCTGCCCTCCCCTTTGCCCTCGGAAGCTGAGGGGTTGTGGAGGCCGAACCTCTCAGGGGGACACCCGAGCTTGCCATTTACCATCCTGCCTGCAAGCAAGGAGGGGAAGCAAGCACCATGACTGCAATAATAACAACAACAACAAATAACAATAATAANCCAGGCGGGGCTGTCGCTGCTTGTGCGGGAGGAGCCGGGGCAGGGCGGGCAGCAAGGCAGAGCTGCCGCCCTGCTCTTGGCATCTCGGAGCCGGTGCTCCTGCGAGGGAGGGGAAAATCCTCCCCTTCCTCCCCCTGCCCCAAAGAAACTGCAAACTCGGAGGTGCTCCCGCCCAGCGCCGGGTCCCCCCGGGGGAGGCAGGGCTGGGCCCGGGGCTCTCCCCGCCGCAGCTCCGGCTCCCCCCGGGGCCAGCCCGGCTGCAGCTTTGGCCAGCGGAGCCTGCCGGGCTCGTAAAACGGAATTATGAAGTGGCTGCGGGCCCCGGGAGCCCTATCGCTGCATAAATCTCTCCGCTCAGGCTGCGACGAGCTTCCCCGGCATCATTTACTTTCTTTCCTGCAGGTGCTTTTTAACTTTGATCCCGGCGCCGCCGTCTCTGCTCCCTCGCCCCCTCCTCCTCCTCCTCCTTCTCCCCCCATCCCCTAGCAGTGCCCGCCACAGCGTCTCTTACCGTAAACCCCTTGTCCCCTGCTGTACACCGGCACCAGAGACAGGAATAAAACCCAGATCATCTCCATCTTCAAGGCAGAGCCTTCATCGCCGGCGAAGAAAAAAACAGCCAAAAGAGCCCGGGCAGCATCCGGAGGGGAAAGAGAGGGGCAGGAGAAAACCTCCTGAAACACCACCCCATACACCCCGCTCCGGGCACCGGCGCCCCTCGGATAGATGAAGGGACCC